>VZRR01001380.1:0-31677 GCA_013398015.1 Oreocharis arfaki | reverse complement strand
AAAAAAAAAAAAAAGGTGTCTGTTTGCTTGTTTGTTCTTTTTTAACATCTAGCTGTCACATTGTTTTGGGGGATTTTTGTTTGCTTGTTTTGGTAGGCTTTTTTTGTCATTTTTTAATCCCCTTTTTTCTCAGTGATGTTCTTGATGGGTTCTCTAAGCTACTGCTGCCATCAGGATGTCTGTCACTTGCCATGGTGAGGATGAGGCTGCACACAGAAATACATTTTCAGTGGATACAGGGAGACGCTTCTTGGGAGTGATGGTAGAAGGCATCTAAAATAAGAAGTGTCATCATGCTATAAGAAATGGGTTCCGAGTAAGGCATCACTTATAGTGTGTTAGGTTTCAGCCTGAGAAAGACAGGCTCCTGTATTCATCTTTTCTTCCTCCTTCCTCCACTCCTCTCTTCCCCTCTCCCTACTTTCTCCTTCTCCTTTCCTTCGTCTTTCTCTCACTGCTATCAGTTTCATCCTTTTATGCAACAGGTTTATTCTTTTCCATGCACTGTGCAATTCTGGTGTAGTTTTAGAAATGGACTTTCCCAGAAAAAAAGAGTAAATGATACCAAGAGCCACTGTTGCCCCAGCAGGCTAGAAGTTAACTCAAATGCATACAAATTGGCATCACAGCAATTCTCAAAATGTTCAACTTTCCCTGCTTTTTTCTGCTATTCCCAAAACTCAAATTTCTGTTAACACATGGCGAAAATCAATGGTTAGCTTAAAGAAGATTCATAAATTGTGTCTGAAAACAGCCTAAAATAACTGCCAGTACATATATATTACAAAAGATCTATAGACTTCACAGTGCTTTGAAAAACAGTTTTGTAGGTGATGAATACCTGTGTCTAGCCTCCATCACCTGGATATTCCATTTTTACCTTATGCCAGGAATCTAAGCTTCAAACAGACATCCTAATGAGGGTGCATGCTGTGACAATCTGCTGGGTAAGCTACTATATGCAGAGCAATTTCATTATTTTTAATATATGTGGTCTGCCTATAAATACTTGATGTTTCCTTTTACTCCTATCTCATCAAACTCTGGTAAAGATTCGTGAAAAGGCAACAATGAAAAAAAACCACCTGAGTAATATAAACGCCTTCTTAGCATTGCATTTATAAGCCATTTTTTGTTAGTGTAATTGAATTTGCTGATAAGCACCTGGGACTTTTTTGTGTTGTTGTCCTTAGATTAGTAACACCTTCTTCTAACCTAATGTGCAATAGCAGTTTTTGTCTGTTCATGATTCCTTAGCTAATAAAATTATTTTATACATAAGATATCTTTCCTGTTGAGTTCATGTAGTCAGGAGTTTCAAAACAGCAAGAATCGAGATCTGAGAGGAGGAAAAAATTACTTTTTCCTACCCACTGTTCCATTTCACATGTTATACTTCAATACTGGTAGTTTATAATGAACATATTATAATTCAGCAGCAGGAAAACATCATAACTTTAAGGTAATAAATAAGGATTTGAATGCCTGCTTTAATCTAACAAATTCAGTTTCTTATGGCTTCCTTGGCATATCAAGAACAGATAGGACAGAAATAATATTGAAGAAAGGATAACCCTACAGCATCAGAATTGAAGCTCGTAATGAAGCCATGAAGGGTAAAGCATCCCTTGTAGTTTCATGCTGATTATTTCAGACAACTAAATTCTGCAGTCAGCACGAGTCAAAATGGATCCCAGCTTCTCTGCTACTGGAACTGTAATAACTATTCTTAGTAACTCTAGGCTGCAAATATTCTTCTGATCACAAGAGCAATTTCAGACACCTCAAGAACAAAAATGGGAGCTTTCTGAACATAGCAATTATTCACCTAACAAAGCATTTGACCAAAGTTTTTACCTCATTAAGATGGCTTTGAACATATTCAAAATATTTAGCTGACTATAGTGATATAGTCTACAAATATTGCCTTCAATTTTTTAAAAAAAATATAGAGTTTTTTAATATATATGTAAAATAAAGGTGTATGTATATGAAATCACGTTAAAATGTGTTTGAATTTCTTGTAGCAAAACAGTTTACCTAAACTCATTGAAATCAAGAGGAATCCTCACTTATTTCCTCACTGAAAGTTATTGTTTCACATTTGTAGAACTGTTATTGGTCCAAATTAATTTCTACTCTTAATTATAAGCACTAGACAGTCATGATTTTGTGTCTCCCATGTCCTTGTATTCTTTCCTAGTCAATTCATGGTTCACTTAGTTGGGCCATTGTTAGAACTAACAGGATGCTGTTAATTTCTGTCTAGTCACAGAATGGGTAAGATTGGAAGGAAACAACAGGGTCCGTCTGCTCTGACCAGCCTGCTCAAGTAGGGTCATCCTAAAGCACATGGTGCAGGTTTGTGTCTGGACAATCTGTTCCAGTGCTGGGTCACCCACACAGTAAAGTTCTTCCTCGTGTTCAAATGAAACATCCTGTGTTCCAGTTTCTGCCCGTTGCTTCTTGCCTTGTTGCTTGGCATCACCAAGAAGAGCCTGGCTCCCTCCCTTCAGATACTGACATACACTGATGAGATCGGCTCTCAAGACGTCTCTTCTCAAGGCTGAACAGGCCTTGAACACTGCCTCAGCCTTTCCTCATAAATCAGGTGCTCCAGTCCCCTAACCATTTGTTCCTGAGCATCAATGGACCTGTTCCAGGAGCTCCATATCTCTCCTGTACTGAGGAGCTCCATATCTCTCCTGTACTGGACACAGCACTCCAGATGTGGCCTCACCAGGGATGAGCAGAGGGGAAGGAACACAACCCTTGACCTGCTGGCAAAGCTCTTCTTCATGCAGCCTGGGATACCGCTGTCATTTTTGGCCACAAGTGCACTGCTGGCTCATGGACAGCTTGTTGTCTACCAGGGCCCCAAGGTCTTTCTCCAGAATAGTTTAATAGGAAATTACTTCCAGATCTGTTAATTTCTTTACTGGAAATTTTTAATGTTTCAAGTTTTTCAGTTTGTTTTCTATTCCTACAAGATATCTTTTAGATTTCTGCAGTATAAGTTCTTGTAATCAAAAGATTTCAATTGGAAACAAAAGAACTTACAGATATGATATGTATTATATTAGGAAGCCCTGGTTAAACAAGATGCAAAGTGATATATGATCCAGAAAAAAACCAAACATTTTGAGACTTTGATACATCTTCATTAACCTATTAATTTATTGATAAGCCCTACCAGCACCCATGGACATTGTAGCTATCAACCGAACCACAAATTTCAAAAATACTAAATATAAATTTACTTCCTCAAAATTTTTGTACAACCATAAGTAATTGAGCATACAGAGTGTTCCCTGTGAAATGAATGTAGGCAAAACAGAGGAAGTCTAAGTGTGGTTTAGATAAATCCGGAGTCATACAATTTAATTTGCATATAATAAAAACATAAAACCACATAACATCTGCACCACAACAGGGTTTTCTTTTATTGCCTACAATTACAGCACCACAATTATAAGGAAATTCAATATAAAAATGGATTACATCTCATTAGGACATCTAAAGCAAATTATGTGTCGTGTATTTAATCTGAACACATACATTCTTATATACATCTGTATCTATATATACGTATAAACATGCACACAATATTTAACAAGAAGTGTTCATCATTGTGCAAAAGAGGAGAATATAAACAATTTATTTCTTTGCAATTCAGTTTAGAAATAAGCACACTTAACGATTCTGCAATTTGAACCACAGAAAATAACACAGAAATGCTGATTGCGTTTAATAAATGTGGAGAAGTTGCAAGGAAGACATTGTTTTTTGGTTTTTTTTTCATTTTTTTCCCCAAGACAGTTACACACTTGAATCCAGAGAGAAAGCAGAATTATTCAGATAATTATGTATATATTTTGCATTTTCATAAGCTCCTTGCCTCCCATAACTGTTTTATGCTATGAGTTTCTATGGTTAAAATATCACAACAGAAGGAAGCGCACACATTTAAATAAGAAAAAAAATGTTTGCTATTGTGCAATTATGCATCTATGTGTCTTCCCATTTAATTTTTCCCAAGCAGATAATTCAGTTTGCCAAAAGGTTAAGAGTAAAACCAGTGTAATTTACATGAAATGTTTAACTCAGAGTAGGAATAGAAATACGATAATAATGGTCTTCAAATCAAATGGAATAACAAAGGGCTCTATGCTGGTATCTGTCCTCATTAACATTAATATAAAACATCTGCAGAAGGCAATGGAGTGCACTGACCTCAAGCTTGCAGGTACACAGCTGCAGGTTGTGAGTCAAGACATTGAAAGGTAGAGCCACCCAGAGGATCCTAAAAAGGGTGGAAAAACGCTTTAACGGAGTATTTCAAAAGAGTGCAAAATCCAACATCTGGATTGTATGTGTTATGATGCAATTAAAAATTTTATTTAAATATCTTGAAGCTTTAATGAATATCTTGCCTGAAAAGGCTAAAAATTTATGATTCAACATCCATATGGTGGCACAAAGTCATGAATACATGTGTCTGTGTGATAGTGGGTAAGTGTTTTAATGGGGAAAAGAGATATAGGCAATAAACTAGTCAATTTACAAAGAAAAATATCTAAGTATAATCCACTACCTATCTGAAATAGTAATAAATTTTTACGAGCAAAATGGTGAAGTTCCCTTTGTGTTAATATTGCAGAACATGTTAATGAGTTATTATCTTACTTTTATTTTTCTTCAAATGGAGAAAAAACATATGGAATTAAACCAAATCCTTATTTAATGATTTATTTATTTTATCTAATTCAGAATAATTTTACTTTTTATTCTCAGATAGTCTATAATCTCAGCAACTCAGTGATAAAGCACACCTTAAAGTTATGTTTCTAAAATTATGTTTCTAATTTCTGACCCAACCCATCCTTTGAAGTCTGTTTATTTTGCCATAGTTCTTTGTTACAATAAAACAGAATTTTGTATTCTAGACAACTACCTACCAAAATTGTTGATAATCTACAATTTCAAAGTGTCCTCAGGAAATGTATTTTTCTTTTCCTACCTGAAAAAGGTGCCAAACCTGTCATGCTTTTCATGTTTTTGATAAGATTGCTACATATTAAAGACAATGCCACTGATAATACCGCCATAATATATAGACTGTGTTTTTCCTCATAAAAAACCCCTCAAATTTCAATAGATAGTATCATCTATTTCAAAGTCTTCATATTATTAAAAATGGCAGATAACTGAATCAAGATGCTCATAACATGTACAAACATTTCATGCCTCAAATATTTATCTCTAACTTCATTAAATTTATCTTCAAGATGGCAGCTTTATGGGGAAGAATGCTTTTAAACAGTTGAAAGAACTGTATCCTAAAAATTTAGCAGTGTCACCTTTGGTAAATTAATCCTCACCAAATGAATGATAGTGGTGTCTTCGTGCCTAAATCTTTGTTAATAAGTGTGAACATTAAGGTGGATCAGAAGACTGCAGTAATTATTTGGCTTGCCTATACTAAGATTTACATTAATTCCAAACATGATCCTGTCACAAAATGCCAGAATTTAATTTAAAGAAAGGATTATGCATAGATTAGCTGTCCTATTTAAAAAAAAAGAAAAAAGGGAAAAAGGAACCAGACACACACTTTAAAAAATTTGTATGAGATATAACACTGAGAAATTATTTTTATTAGCTCTGCATAGGGTGTCCTAGAAGATGTAATAATTAGATACATTGCATTTAAATTGAATTTAAATTGCAGGTCTACAAATAACTGAAATAATTTCTATTTTATAAATTACAAGAAACTAGTAATCTTCAAACTGGATGTTAATGATGAGAATAATGTAAGGAGAAAAAGTGAGGAATATAACAAGGATGACATTGGCATGGCAAATGTGCTATTTGCTCAGTGATATGAGACTGGTTTGCTAAAATGTATTTTAATAGAGTGTGTTAAATGACGGTCCTCAGAAGCCTATAACAAGAAATAACAGGAAATGTGATTCTAAGGGTTTTAAAGGGGTTGTTGTGTGGTTTTGGCATATCTTTTATAATAATTGCCCACTGTACACAGACATCACTCTACGTATGAACTCAGTTAAGGGTGTAATTTTCGGATCTCACGTTAACATTACCTTTCAACTTTCAGTTTGTAGGAAAAGACCTTTTTGCTTTGGAGCTGCAAAAGCAATGTTAGAAAGCAAATTATTCTTTAGGTTCACTGACCTGTCCCAAACACAACTGAATTTCTTCTGAAAACATTTGTGAGACACAATCCTTTGGGAGCAAACAACTAAAATTATATTAGTCGTACTTTTAATGACTTCAAATTTTTAGCTTATGTTTATGTGGGAGAAGAAGATTATCTCTAAGTCCATCTTAAAATTGTATCCTTAAATTTATCTTTAGTTCTCAGATGTAGATTTTTCTAATGCAGTTTTCTATGCTTCAGCACTAATCCTATTTTAATTAACACTGGTTTTGGTTGGTTTTTTGTTGTTGTTGTTGGTTTTTTTTTTTGCTAAAAGCCTTTGACTGCAAAATAATTTTTATTTGGTTTTCTTGTGTTTCTGTTTTATTCTATTTGAGTCTTGTTTGATGTCAAATACTTAGAAAATCATAGGTGAAAGGGGACTTAACTATTAAGATTGGTAAATGGGATGCTGGCAGTATTTATGATTAAATTATACAAAAGAAAGTTTCTCACTGAAGTATCTAAAGAGGATCAGCAACTCATAGAAACACAGAATCATAGATTAGTTTGGTTTGGAAGGCACCAGATTTAAAAGTCATCTAGTCCTGCAATGAGCAGGATCATCTTCAACGGGATCAGGCTGCTCAGAGCCCCATCCAACCTGTCCTTGAATGGTTCCAGGGATGAGGCATCCACCACCTCTGTTGGCAGCCTGTTCCAGTATTTCACCACTCCCATTGTAAAAAATATTCTTCCTAATATCTAGTTTGAATAGATCCTCCTTTAGTTTAAACTGTTACCCCTTCTCTTACTGAGAAGTGGCTTGATAAACAGTCTGTCCCCATCTTTCTTGTAATCTCCCTCTAAGTACTGGAAGACTGCTGCAACTTTTCCCTGGAGCCTTCTCTTCCTCAGGCTAAGCAACCCCAACACACCCAACGTTTCTGTATAGGAGCAGTGTCCCATCCCTCTGATCATTTTTACTCATCTAATAAAAAGGTAATTCTGGAAATATTTTTAGAGCAAAAACCCGTATGCTTTCACACCTGTTGTTCATTTCTATTTTAACATAAGAAGCATTGGTGGGTTCAAACACATCAACTTATAGTTCAAGTAGAAAATGTGTACAGGATGGAAAATTCAGAAGTCAATGGAATGTCAGGAGTAAGGGGATAATGAATGGATCTTCTTGTTCATTTTATGAGTAGAAGTTTTAATACGAATTCTCACTTGTTTCCCTTTGCTCAAGGGTCATGGTGGACAAGACCTTCACCCTTGACCTATTTTATTAATGGGTGGTGCAAATTTGCCACAGACTCACAAAGGTATAAGATTAGATTACAAACAAAGCATTTGTTTGAAGACCTATAACTTCAGTTGCAGAGGTGTTTGAGGATTTTTTCCAATTTTTTTCCCCACAATCCTTGAAACTTTACAGAATTATTTCGTTTTCACTTACAATATGACATTGAAGAGAGGGGGTCTGCTTGGAAAAGAATTTGTGCATTATGAACATTTGGCATGATCACTATCAAAAATCTGAGAGGGGAGATATTTGTTTGGAGTTTTGTTCGGTTTTTTTTTTTCAGATAAATATGATGTGGAAGATCAGCTCTGATGATGGAAGTCATTATTTCTCAAGAAGCTCAGTCTTCCTGAATTGAGAATACAACTTTTCTCAAGTTTGAATGTTGAAGTGACACAGACATTACCCGGGGTGAGCAACGCAAACATACTAAAGTCTGTTTCTTTGTAGACACCACAGTACAACAAATTTGGAGGGCAGGAAACCCTACCTAGGTTTCAATTATAGACTTCTTCTACTTGTACTTTTCCTTCCAAATTAATTGCGGGAGACTGGATCTATGTAGGCTCTAGAGAAAATCTGTTGATATCTAATGCCATTTCTTCTCTGATGTCTTGGGGTGACTATATGATGATGTACCCCCTATCGTCTGCCCTATGCCAGACATGAGTTCTGTGTCTTTAATGCTACTTCCAGGAGAGGCGGGTGAAGCCACTGGAATTCTTTTAGCAACATATGGTCAAAAACACAGATAACTCGCTCTCCCTCTCCCCCTCCCCAGCTCTCGGCTCTGCAGCAAGGAAGAGAGATGCATTCTCTTGCTTTTCAGCTAGCTTCTTGTTCATTAGCCGAAACAAGGAGTTTTCCTGGTACTTCTTTTTTTCTGGAACTGCTCGTCTTGCTATGGTCCGGAACACCATCCCTGGGAGGCCCCACACCATGGTCCAGAGGGGACCACGCTGTGCCCCAGCTCTGGGGAGAGCAGAGCCACACCTAGAGAAAGGACTCGGAATCTATCAGGTTTTTCTCCATGATGAGAAGGTTTATTATCTAGCATCATTCATTTTGTGCCTGCTCGCACTTTGCTTGTTAAATAGACAGCTTTTCTTTTTTCACTTTCCTCCATGAAATTTCTTTCCAAACCTGGTGGGGGAGGGGCTGCTGAAACCTGCCTTCTATCAGAGGATATGGTCATCTCAGAAGTTTCTTCCCAATTTGTCTCAAACCAAGACATTTGGTTTATGTTTCTCTAATAGTTCTCAGTATACATGTGCATGTGCATGGATAGATTGCCTTAAAGGGGTCCTACTGAAGGAATATTTCTCTTCCAATCTGAAAGAAAATGGTAATGTTCACTGATGTTAGTCACAATAAACTCCACTAAATAATGAAACAATAATTGAATGTCCTTTTTGTGTGAGAAATATGACTATGACTAGAGCACTTTGTGTGCTCCCTTTCTTCCTGACAAATAATAGAATCAATTAAAAGAGCAGTTTTGAAAGAAACTGTTCAGAAGCTACTGAGAAGTACTGAGAAGATAGAGTTGTGAAAGAGTTTTAAAAAATTGGATCGTAATAAGAAAAAAAAAAAAAGATTAAATTATTTGGATGTATTAAAGAGATACAGTGCATTAAAAACAACTACTGGTTAGTGCTTCAAATTTTATTTCCAGATACCAATCATCACAGTATTTTGGTGACAAGGTGGGCTCAATTTCAACTCTGTGGTCTAAAGCAGAAGAGGGCAAATTTATAAGGAGACTTTTAAATTTGACATTACAGAAATGTGTTCCAATCATTATGTATAGGATAATGTTTTCTTCCTAGTTTCTTTGAATATCAGAAATTTTACTCCTAAACTTGGGATTAATGTACTTAAAATTAAAAAAAAAAAAATCTGTGAATAATATCTAATATTCCATTAGTCTTCCTCTCTGTCTGAGGAGAGGAGAGAAAACAGCAATAATTTTGGAAAAAGAAAAAACCCTTTTTTTTTTTTTATTTTAGTTGGCAAAATCCAGTATTATTTTATTTTTCCCTTGTTTTTATTTATGAAAAGACATTGTAAGCATTTTGTGTTGGAAGATTTAAAACGCTTTGCGTGAGAGTAATACGCGTTTTAGACTGACATTTTTAAACATTCTGCTGAAGGAAATGTAAGTGCAGTATGCATATGAAAGAAAGAATATTCATGCTCACTGGTATACTTAACATGTTATTTACCTAAGGTACTTGAGTAATTCTTAATATCACTGTCTATCAAATCTGTAAGTTGTTACCTAGTATTTTAACTGCATGAGCTCAGCTAGTCAATAAATGTGAAAATAAAGCAAAGATAAAAAAATAAAGGACAAATGAAATTTGGGATAAAATTTTATTTTAAAATTCTTCTTGTATAACTACTGGCACTATGACATCGTGCTCATCATGTTTGTGTTGCCTCCAGCCTGAAAGGCTTCTCGGAATCTGACAGTATTAGGGAGTTTATTTATGTTTCCCCTCAGTGTAATTTGGCTCAACAATGCATCTTCATCTTCATACCTAGCTTGTTGTGTATTGGTTCCTCAGGAAAGAAAATATTCTCCTTAGAGAGGTTTTTGTTTGTTAAGCAGACTTTTGTCGACCATATATACGAAAGATCATGTTTCTAATGTCTGATGCTGTAAGTCCCTTGTATCAAAAATCTATATTCTTTTATTTAGCTAAAATTATTTTTTATTTTCATTTAAGGGTTTGGGAAAATTCTAAAATATTTTTATCTCTTCTTAAGTGTGTTTAAATACGCAATAGCCGTTAGTCTCCCTTTCTTTTATGAGTTTTACTACAAAATCAGTTTCAAGTTAAAATGCTCTCCAGTGTGTGAGGAGGAATTCTCACAAGTTTAGGAAGCTTAGCATGTTTTTTACATGTAAAATTTATGCTCCTGAGCAACTGGCATATGTGTTTTACTTTCTTCTATTAGATTTCTCTGCGTCATGTATGCTATTACTGAAAAGAAGAGTTTAAGATATTCTGTCACTTCACTGAGTAATAACTCATCCTTCTGACTTTCACTATGTCAAGAAAAGAATAAAGCCACGTAGAGAGAGAACAGGTGGTGAGAATTGGCAATCCAAGTGCAGAATAGTTCATCTTAATTTTTAAATACACAGTCTATAAAATGAAAAGGAAATCACTGATTCATCAAATGTCATAATATTTTTTGTAATTGTCAATTATGTCTCAAAGTTTTCATAAAAATTCCCTGTTGAGTTTACACCAGTAAGTAGGTTATGACACCCTGATGACTAATCTGACGTATTTTACATAGCTGTATTTTCCACTGTCACATAAAAGAGAAATTTATTATTAGAAATTAACTCTGTCTGTAACAGAGATTAAAGACTAGAACAAAAATAACTGGCGTCAATGGAGGATAGCCACACCAAGTCCATCTTCCTTTCTGAAAGTACTTCAGAAGTAGTACCTCCCTTTCTTCTCCTGACGTTTTTCTACCAGTATTATACTTTCCAAAAACACTGTTTCGGATTTTTTTTTAATGTTCATACCATTAATATTTCAGACTGTCAGTCTGACAAATTCATAAATAACTGGAATATTAAAGGAACAAGGGGAATTAATCCATCTGCTTTCAAATTGCATGAGGACTGTGAAGTTCTTTATATGAAAAAGACAGATCAATCTTACTTTATCTTATCTAACAGCAGCAAAGGTAAGTTACAAAGTATGTGGCAAAGACGCATAAATTAGCAGTTTGCAAAAATTTAGCATTACAATAACTGTGTCAATCACATAAAATCTTTAAAGTAGTAGGAACAGTTTTAGGAAGACTTCTTGTGGACTTATGATTTACAATTTAAATTTATTCTTCAAGATAAAAAAAAGGGGTTTTTTTGACTTCAATTTAATTATTGTGCTACATGAATATTAATGATATTCCTTTAGAAAAATAAAGGCAAACTTAAGAAATGAGGTCATTAGGCCATGTAGTCATTTATCTTCATTATGAGAGCAGCAAATACATGATCTCTTTTAAAAAGACAAAATATACACCTACAAACATAAAGTATGCTATATCTCAATGGGTGATGAAAACTGCAGTTTTTGAAACCAAAAGCAAGGGAAAAAATACAGAAATATGGAATAGTTTGGATTGGAATGAGCCTTTCAAGATCATCTAGTCCTCCTCCCCTGCCATGGGCAGGGACACCTTCCACTGCCATCAGATTGCTCAAAGCCTCATCCAACCTGACCTTGAACATTTCCAGGAGTGGGGAATCCACAACTTCGCTGGGCAACCTATTCCAGCATCTCATGACACTAATCATATCTTTTTCACTATTTCTAATCTAGGTCTACCCTCTATCAACAGATTAAAACTGTTGTTCCTTATTGTGTGTTCCTTACAGCCCCTGGTAAAAATTATCCGTCTTTCTCACAAGTCCCTTTTAGATACTGCTGATTCTGACATTCCCCTAATATCTTATCTCAGAACTTCTAGGAGAGGTTACTATATAGAATCATAGAATATTCTAACTCTACATACACAGGAGATTCTGAGGAATTAATTTTACTGCTTTCTTTGCGTTGGATACTTTGGTTACAGTGATGGCCTAAAATGCTTAGCCAGCTTTGGGATTACTCTGCATTGCTAAGTAGAGAGCTGACTGAGGTGAAGGAAAGATGTAATGTGTTGGTCATGAGTACAGAATAGGGGTCCAGAGACACATATTTACACACAGAGAGTTTAGAATTTACTCCTCAAATCTGTAAAAACTTTTGAAATTCCACTAGCATAAATTTTTATTCACTTTTAAAAACCGTAAAATGGATGTAGATAGATGTCTCCATTTGGAGGTCTGCAATCCAGCTCTTGGGATGAGATCCCTGAGATGGGATTTTTTCACTCAATTTGTAATGTATACATCATAATGAAACTAATTATGCCATAGGTAATCTAGACAGTTAGCTGAGCTCCCTCTCCTCCCATCACTTAAGTTACAATTATACCGATACAAACCTATTGAGGTAGTGACATTCATTGCGTTTATGTTTGTACGATAGTAAGCACATGTTAAGTCTTGAGGGCAGAGACATAACCATAGCATATATTAGAAAAAGAATGTATTTCTAGGAATTATTTTCAGCAGGTACTTTTGAAGTAATTCCTTTTTGATGTGAATCTGTGTAGGTGAGTGGGAAGAGCAGTTGCATGAAAAGAGATTTGAGGAGCTTTTTGCCAGTCATATTATCTTCCAGTTCCAACACAAATTAATTGCTGTCAAGCATTTTATTAAAATATGAGAACATAAATATTTATATAATATGTAAAAGAGTATGGAATTAGATTTTTTAAAATAATGAATATTTTATCAATAATTATATTAATAGAACCATTTGGAAGTTAACTGAAACCATATTCGTACAGCTCTAAGCAGCAATCAAGAATCAAACACCAAAGGAAATTTTAGAATTTGAATCTGGCATGTCATGCATTCTTTCAAGCTTGCTATTAAAAAAATCTAAACATAAAATCACATCTACAAAACAGAAAGAAATGATAATCTTTTCAAAATTAAGTGTGACAAATTAGGAAATTATACAATCATTAAACTGGGTGCTTAGTAACGAGAATTCTAATTACTTTTTCAGCCCACACTGTACATGGTTCCGTATTTAGAGAAAAAATATTGCAAAGTGCCATCAGTGGTTTAGCCATCTAACATTTAGGTATCGAGTCTTATCTAGATCACTGGGACCCTTTTAATAGCAAATGGATAGCTATAGACACCACTAAAAGGTGCTCCATTTTACTGATTTTAGGGAGTATTGGATTGTGCACGTTAACAGCCTGCAGATAATCAGGGGTGTGCAGGGGTGGTGAGTTGTGAGTAGAAGCCTGAATGTCCAGAACTGAGCATCTGAACTCTCAAGCACACGACTCCCACTTGCTAGCATCAGTGCATACAGGCTGGTTGTAAATTTTGCAACAATTAAACAGTATGGTCATGTCCTAAATCCTCCACTTAATAGAGACAAGGGATAGGAGCAGCAACTGATAATCTGATTACGAATTGTTTCTGCATGTGCACTGCTTAGACTGGGGAGGCCAGAGAACATGACCCACAAAAAAGAAATGGCTCTCAAACTCGGTTTCTGTGAAGAAGAAGAAAGGATTTGGGGGAAAAAAAGAGACACTGGAGAGAAGACAACAGTCCTGGCTGGAGGAAAGATCTGAAAAATGGGGGAAGAACCCAGAGATCAGAGAACTGTGTGGAAACAACACACAGGGAATGCCCAGAGAGGGGCCTTTGCCAGTGATGCTCAAGAGTGGCAACTGTGAGCAGCAGCACATCATGGATGATAAAACATTCCAGCTTCCCAGACCAGCAGAGACCTTTGTGTTTGGAAAAGTAATGATGTGGGCTAGTGAGTGAGCAGGATTGTGAGCTAATCAAGCAGTCTAAACACTCCTGTCTAGTTGGTTGTTACCCAGATCACCATCTCATTCACCGCTGAGATAGCCCTTATCCAGATCCACTACAATTTGATATTTACTCATATTCACTATTAATAATGCTTGTGGGGTTCTTACCTGTCTCCCGCACTGCTGGGATTAGGATTTGCAGCAGGACAGTTTGCATCAGGCATGACCTCTCAGAATTTTGGCTTCCACCCCTCAAACATTACATTTCTCTGTCACAAGCACAGCTAGGACCCCGCTGAGTAAACAGACTCCAGCCTGTTAATGCAGAGCCCTAGGGGTTGTCATTTATTGTGTCTTGCCTGTGACACCCCTCTTGAAGTGACTACCTTCTCCATTTCTTTCAAGAAGAAGAATTGTCAAGAAATTTTGAAACATAATCATATTTATATTGGGAATTACTCTTCTTTATATGCTTATATATTTCTTCAAAAACTCTAATTCTTTTAAAGACATTTCTTTCTAAAAGCTTTGTTGACTCTAACAATTATATTTACCTTTATCTCCACTTATTCTATTCTGGACTGGAATGTTTTCAAAGCAGAGAAACCAAAATTACTTGTTTGTGATTCTCTGTATTTCCCTAGAGTTCTTCTTAAGTCATCGTTTCAGTTGAAAAGAAGTTGGATGTTTGCTTTCATAACTTTCTCATTTCTATGAAGAGTTTCCTAGTGAAGTTCCTTCAGATTTCATAGGCATGTAACATCTGTTGCTCTCAAACTATTAACAAACGGTAATGAACTGAATGAGACAGGTTGAATAATATTCATCCACTTAATTATTTGAAATATCTTCTGACGATATTTTCCTCTAAGTCAGTTCCTCTGATTCTTCTCTCTGAAATGTGAACTTCTTTTCTTTTGTTCTTCCATAGTGGCAATGATGCAAAAAAAATTTCGTTTCATGAATTTTTATGGAATCATCTAGATGTCATTCAGACTCCCTGTGAGATTCTTGCTTCTTTTGTTATTAAAACAGTTTTATTTAGCAGTATTTTATTCTCCTAGAAGTTCCCACTTGAAACTTTTTTCCTACCATGTCCCATGTGGATGCTGGAATGCTGCTGGCAGGGAAAAATCCAGCATTTTGCAAGTATTCTGTGAGAAAGTTGTTGGTTCTCACACGAACAAGCAAGACAGTTTCCTAAACATCTTGCAGATGTTGTTCTGTTATGAATCTAAGTAAAACATATTTTGAAAATGGGTGTTGTGAAATCCAGCCAATCGCTTGGAGAGGTGGTTGGACCAGAGACCAGTGATCTTTTGCCATATACCAATGCGAGGATTATATAAATCCCGCCTGTAACTAAATGAATAATTCACTTTCTCTCAACCTTTTCTCTATCTTAGTCCTTCGTTTTTCCTCGCTGTCCATGTTGCAACAGCGACAGTCCCATACCAGAGATATTGTTTGTTTGTTTTTTTGTTTGTTTGTTTGTTTTAATTTTGGGCTCTTATTACGATATTGTAGGAAATCTTCTGTTAGAAGACAGAAAATGACCCTTCAAAGGATTTTGAAATATCAGAAATAAGATAGCAATCAATCAATCCATCATCGACACTTTCCAGAGACTCTAAATTTCTTCTTTCATACCTTCTATGTAATCTCTGTTGAGATGAAGTTTTACTTAGTTTAAGATTTGATGTTATTAAAATGGCATAAGGGAAAACCATTAGAAAAGTGAGTATTTAACACAAAAAGAAAGAGACTATAATAGAAATCCTTGAAGGAAAAATAACTATTTCTAAAGAGAAGGAGCGCTGGGTGCTTTATGATTAAATTTCATGCTTTGACACTTCTCAATTCTTTGAAAGCAAGTGATAATAAGGAAAATTACCTCTTAGTCTGAGCAGCAGTTTAAATGAAACCAATAGAACCTAAAGAGTCCAACTTTTGTGTGTTAGTTAAATGTTCTTTTATCTCTTAGAGCTAAAGTGGATAATGAAACTTGTTACTTAAGGGACTTATCAGTGGAATTTTTGATAATTTTACTTTGCATGTCTAGAGTGTAAAAATTACATATGATTAAAATGTTGCTGCCATGGCTAAGAGAGAGTCTTATGGGTTATGAATTAATACAGTCTAAGAGAACAAAAATGGAGTTAATAGATATTCATTTTTCTCTTCTTTTCAATTAGAGATAAAAATGAATTTCTTTTTCTGTTCATAAGTGTTTCAAAACACATTTTAAATTATTTAAAAAGAAATATAGATAATTCCTTAACTTTGTAGTGCATTTAGATAAGCAAAAATAGCTACTGTTAGATAATAAAGATCCTGATGGAGGCCTTAGGGTTAGACACCAATGATGGCAAAAAGCTTCTTTTTCAAGGAATGTAAGGTTCAAAGGATTTTTTAAAGCAAATATATATGAAAATTTGACTGATGGGAAGAGCACAACTTTTGCTGTCATTTGGCTGAAGGGAGGTGATGGATCTTGAAGTCAAGAGATAACTATAAAAGAGCACCAGGCAGCACATAGTGTGAACTGAATTAAAATAATCTGAACATTTGTCTACAAGGTAGAACATGGACTTTAGATTGTGCCTGCAGCTTTCTAAACATCCATAAAAGTGTGTCTTTCCTAAATGACTCTGAACTTAATGGACCGAGTAAAAAAGGTGCAGGTAAGATAAAAAGTGAAAAGTAACTTCTATTATATTACACACAGAATATAGTGACAGAATAAAAAATAAAATTGATTCTCAGGTTCAGTCCAGTAAGATGATTGCTGAAATGCACTGCCTTTAAAACTGTTGGTCCTTCGATTAGAGTCCTAAGACTTCGTCTCCCTAGTCCTAAGCTAGATCAACTTTATCTATTTGTTCTGGAATGGCTCTGGATACTGAATAGTAGACATTTGAATGTGTTAACTTTAAAAAAGCTTAACTTCTAGATTTATTCTATATCTTGGTATTTTGCAGTGTCTTCAGCACCCTCATAAGCATATACTATAGTGGTGGTTTTGACTATTCCAACTCAGACACTGAAAAGTCATCTGAAATGATTAGTTTAATTTAAAGGAAGAACAAAGACTGGAAAAACTTCTGATATCTTTCATTTTGATGCCATCAAATCTAGAAATGCTAGAAACTTGTATTTCTCAGAAACTTTTGTGTCTGAGGGGAAAATGACCAACCAAATAAAAAATGCAAAGGAATACATATTCAGTGTTGTCCTTAATTACAAAAAATGCATGTATTAAAAGGCATATAGTGTTATGAATAATACTGATGAGCAGAATTGAAGAGAAACTTAATTTTCAATCTTGAAATTATTTGTTATTTGTCATGAATTGCTGAAAGAACCAATGATAGTCTGCTGCTTTAGAGTGATTTTCAATTCATTTTACCTAAGATATTAGGGAGCCTAATATCATTTTGGTGCAGATTACAGTGTTTGGCACATGCCTAATGAGATACAGCAGCTTAAACTAATTTTTAAAAATAGTGCAGTAGTAAACAGTGCAATTACCATAGTACCTCATATTTTTATTGATAGCAAATACAATATTACTCTGAGCTCTGTGAGCTCAGAGAATTATTCCATTCTCTGAAGTATACCACAGAACTTTATGTTGACTGCTAGAATAGTGTTGCAAAAGGTTCCCGCAGGGAAGGGTGAACTGGTGATTTTAGCAGGTATAGAGCTTTTCCTTTTGTGCTGCACATGCAAGAGATAACTGAAGATTCAATCTTCTCTTTCTCATCTCATTATGAGGAGGGGAAGAGGTGATGTGTATGTTTCTGGCCCTTGGATTCACTTTTTCTGCTTCAGAAACACTTGAGAGCAGATATCTGCCTACAGCCATAAAAGCTATTAAAAAATTACAAAAGCTCAGCTCAGCAATAGCATTTTGCAGTTTAGCCAGGGTTTGCAGCCTGAGAATTGCAAGTATCTTGAGTCTGCTGGTGAAAAGTAGTGCCTTTGGGATGATATTCTAAAAATTGTGCAGAGGATGTAGTCTGACATGCGGGTGAAGAAATAGAGGCTTGAGATAAGAATTCCAAGATACATTTTAGTATTCTTCAGAAGTGACCTAACCATTTAGACAACTGAACTCTGAGTGCCAAAACCACTTTTCAAATCACACAAACTCTCAACTCACTTAGAATGCCTCTGCATCAGCATTTTAGTTCAAACCAGGAGTGCATGTTGAAGTAAATCTCCCAGATGCCAACACTCCCCCCACCAATCTCCCGGTCCCTTACGATCCTATGCATTGCAGAGCACAAACTCACCTGCTCAGGACTCCAAGGGCCTACACATTGCACCAGCTAATAGGAAAAGGCTTGCCTTGGCCTGAGCCAGCTGTAGCTTGTTGCAATAGTCCTAGAGCTCAACAAACTGACCCCTGCCCTGATGTAGATGGAGCTCTGGGAGTGCCATATGTGGTGAAGGGCTTAAACTCCTCAGCTGTCACAGAGCAGCACACACCCTTCGCACTGGGCTGTATGCAATTTTCCAACATAAAATGGGACAATGTGTGAAAAAGAATTGATAAAAAGCCCTATAAAAATATCTTCAAATGGCCCCCAGGTCTGTGAATTAAGGAACCTTGCTCCTAGTTATGACGTCAAGATACAACTCATTCACTGTAAGCCTTAAAACAAAGTGTATCCATCAAACTTTGGATCAAGGAGAACATCAAAAGAGTGAGCATTGCACCACAGAATAGAGGCAATTTGAACTCTATTATTATCATTTTATTATTATTATTGTTATTATTATTACTATTATGAGGGTTTTTTGTTAGATGTGGACTATTAAATGGTTTAAACAATAACTAGACAAGCAATAAGTTTCTGTCATCACATATAGAATAATGTCCCTTTCGACCACAGTAGGATTTTGAATGAAATAATGCCTATGGAAAAGCAGAAAAATTTCAGAGCCTCAGCAATAACAATTTTGCCTGTAAAATGCTTGTTCATTGTAGTTGTAGACTTACCATTAGAATCTGATCCTTGACACGTCTTCAGGATCGTAGTAAGACCAAAGACAGCTTTCTCTTTCTTTACGAGTAAGTGATATCAAAAGTAACTTCAGCCATCTGTTGTGAGGCTGTTTGCTAGCAAGTTCTTTCTGTACTTCTTTCCAAAGGTTATTTATCTGAAGGGGAATTTCCTATTAAAAGAGGCTCCTTTGCTGTCTATTGTATAGCAAAGTTTGTCATGTTGTCTATTGCACGAGAGATAGTGTTTTAAGTTTTAATCTGTCCAAAACCTGTCCTCAAAGACTTTCTCTGCAGTCTTTTCTGCTAGCCCCTTTCAGTGGCCTGTTCTCAGACTGCTTGCCAATACCACCTGTTATTTANGTTTTTAAAAAAAAAAAAAAAGTAAATTGTATAAAAAAAAAAAAAAAAAAAAAAAAAAAAAAAAAAAAAAAAAAAAAAAAAAAAAAAAAACCCAAAAAACTATGCCATGATAACCAGGTCTGAGTGAGAACTCCAAGGTGGCACTTTTTCATGACCCAGACAATTTTTTATCTAATTGTTGGAAGTTCATACATCCCAAATTATGTGACTGTAGGTGTTGAGTAGGTTTGCCAGTAAGTAAACAGCAGTTTACTTATTTTGTAGTTACATATGTGAGGCTTTTGTTTTTCGTGGGGATGTTTTTTTCTTTTTTTAATAGACCATAATGGAACAAAAAATTTAAGTAAAAACATGGAAAGCAAAGAAGGAATTAGTAGCTCCATGTCTTGCAGCATCTAGGTCCCTGTCACCTTTTTGCTTGGTGTTATTTCTATCCAATTTCTTCAATTTTTTTAAAGGTTTAATTCGTGTTGCTTGTGGACGGTAAGACGAGGTGCAAGTTATTGGTGTGTCAATCACACTTACAATGAGTGAAACATTCAGTAAGCTCCAATTTAACTAAGGTTGCCTTGGCTAACGTTTTATTGTTGTTGTGGTGGTTTTTGGGGTTTTTTGGGGGTTAGGGGGCATTGGTTTTGGGTTTTGTGGAGGTTTTTTTGGGTTTTTTTGTTTGTTTGATTTTGTCTAGTTCTGTTGTTTTCTGGTTTGGAGGGGTTTTTGGGGGTGGTTCAGAGGTTATTAACAGACTGGGTCAATCTCAGCAAGCTGTTTAGGTAATTTTTTTTTAAGCAGGTTTGAACGTATTTCATAGTCTAAATTATAAACGTGCAAAACAACAACAGGGACACGTGCATTTAGAAATAGAAAAACAACTGTGAGAATTCACAGAATTTCAGCACAAAATTGGCAGATTTTTGCTTATTCCTGGCAGTGCTGAAGGTATTCTAATTCTTTTATTTTTTTTTTCTGTGTGCACTACACCCAAAGCCAATACATACACTCACATACGGGAAATGCTTGGTACAAGCAGATGTTAAGAGATGAATTCTTCTAATTTTGGCATCTGGGCCTGGGTCTGTTCCCTTGGTATATTCCTCTCTTTGACTCCTTGATTGGTTCTGCTGCTGGCTGCTGTGACATCTGTTCAGCTGTCTGCAGGCTTGGTAAAATGCTGCTGTATTTCTTTATCTTTCTGGATGTCAGATTTCTTTGATACTCTCAAGACGCAAAAAAATTAAATTTTATTTTGTTGCCCTAGTCAATAGGGTGAAGTATGGATTTGCTAAATGATTCCATACAGAGGGAAAGAATTCCATCCTCATGTCTCTATTTGTTCATCGTGAAAATGTAGAATCTTGTTCATGCATTTATATCTTCTTGCATAATTTACATGGAGGGTGGGTTTTTTTTGTTTATTTTTAATAATGTGTAACCATAGTACATTTGCTTTAAAGAGAAATACTCACTACTTTAAAACAAGACCCCAGTGATCACCCATTCCTCCTTTAAACAATTTCTCTTTAAACAAAATGAAATTCTATCCAATGTGTTAATATATCCTGTCATACTTTAATAATTTAATCGTTTTAATAGCTAAGAAATAGAAGGAAAAAGACCTGGGGTGGGAGAAGGATGTGATGATATATTTAATAATTTTAAGTGTCTTGCTGCCAAACCTGGTTGTGATTAAAATCATGTGATCCTTTCCTGAAACCATCAAAAGACTTAGAATATATGTGAGGTTTTTCTAGTCTTGAAGTTCATGACCAAGTAAATGTATGTTGCTACGTATGAAATAATATTAAAGATTTCTTTTCAATCAAAAATGAATTGGTTCCTGAACTCTTTTGGCTGTTTCTGTCAAATGACATAATCTCATGTTTTTCTTAGACTGAAATCTCTTCCTTTTTTAAGTGGGATTGCAGCATCTCTTGTACCCCACTTCACTGCATGCCAGAACCCGAGACTCTGGTGTTACAGAGCTTCTTTCCCTTAGAATCTGTGATCACTTGAAAGATGCAGCGACTCAGACCAGCTTCTTTGAAGCAAATGTTTAACTATGAGAGAGAGCAGAGCAATCAGAAAAAGAAAGGTTAAAACAACAATTCTTAGTAGACCTCAGTAAATCCTCTAAGAGGTTTGTAGGTTTAATTTATGGTGAGTGTTTGAACTCTTCTGAGAATAGAGTTACTGTTTCCTTCTCATTGTTTTCTCAGTTACTGAAGTGAAAGGTTTTGTTTCATTTTATTTAATAAAGGAGTTTCTTTGGTGTTTATTTACTGTTTATGGTTGTGGGTTTTATTTTTTTATTTGTTTTGGTAAAAACTATATGTCCTTTCAAAATCAGTTTTGAATATATTTACTTCTTACATTATATTTTGAAACAGATCGTTAGAAGACCTGTTACCATTAAAGAACCTTTATACCAGAAAGAATGTTTGCCCTATCCACTTTCCTTGCAAATTTCTCACTAAACTGAGTAGAAAAGACGGTCCTGTCTAAGCTAGTTCCAGAAACCTGGGCAATTGCATGAAAAAATTAAATAAACCTGAACAATTGACATATACATTTTAAGAATGCCACGATCTTTGGGAACTGGAGTGGAGAACAGGTACCCCCTTTTAAAAAGAGAAAAATGAATATAAAATCGTAGCATAACTTGGATTAGAACAGAAAAGAAATCCTCAGAGGTCAGCATTATATGCAGTCTGCTATAGAGTCTTAGGATTGTATTTATATATATATAGTTGCTGATCTCTTCCAAGAGTAATAAAAATACAAGTACTCATTATTCTGGGAGTCTTCAACAGGAGAAGAATACTGTTAATGATACTTTGTACTAGTTGTTCCTGGACAATACAGATGACAGATTTGCCTACGTGATAGTAATAGATTTGATTAAAAATACGCATTATTATCAATGCTTGGTGTTGATAAGCAGTGAAGACCTTATGATGGACAAGTACTAGAAAATAACTTTGTATCAATTGATGCTCATATGTTCCTCTTAGATTAACTGTAATGGATCTGATTTCAAAAGGAGGACTTGAGCAATACAGTCATGTAGTCAGCTTTCTTACGCTCTACACCATCTAAAATGATGATTTAAAGCATAGCATACATCACAAAAGCAGATTGAAAAATTCTTAGATTGAAAAATTAATCACTCAGGTGCTGTCACTTATGTACGACCCGAATCCTAGTGTTAAAAAAAAATAGTAAAAATAGTTAATTTCATCCATGATACCTTGTAGCATGATTTATTTGAATAACTCACTTCCTATCTGAATCCTACCCAAGTACATCAAGCTAATAAAAGGTTCTAGTTCATCCTGTATAAACCATAATATGGAGGTTTAAGTGATAATTGTTATA
The DNA here is from genome assembly GCA_013398015.1 of Oreocharis arfaki. Classification (NCBI taxonomy): domain Eukaryota; kingdom Metazoa; phylum Chordata; class Aves; order Passeriformes; family Paramythiidae; genus Oreocharis; species Oreocharis arfaki. The sequence goes on along the minus strand of VZRR01001380.1, from coordinate 9,027 downwards.
AAGAGGGCCTCTACATGCCAGTTGCATTTCCCATTCAACATGCAGAGAATGTGGCAACTAAGCTATTTATTTTTATTCTACTTACTCCATCATTACCTTACATTAGATTAACTGCACACCATCCACCCTGCACACTTAATCAGGTATGGGTCCTCTAAGCCCCTGCATCATTAACTACTTACCAAAAAGTCATTATTATCTGATTGCTGTTCAGCAGATTTTGTAAAATGAATTGGTGGTCTCAGGCAAATGTCCACAACTCAAAGAGTTAGTGCACAGTTGGTGTTGCTTTACCCAGTATCCAAAGATTAAGCAAATAGAGTGTAGAGTGGTACATCACCCACTGAATTATACTGTGACTTGAAAAGGTGATCTCGGCAGCTAAACCTGTAAATCTACGTGAAAACTTTATAAAGTCGAGTTAAGGTAATATGATTTGTTTGCAGCAATCTCTGCTTAAAAAACAGGATTTTCTGTGTCCATAACTATCAATCAGTTACAACAGACTATAGACACACGGACATTACAGAAGAATTCAGTTAGGTAATGACATAGGTAAAATGTGGAAATTTCAGTCTAAGTGAGCTAAGGGTGAAGAATGTCAAACTCTAAAAAAATCCTGGAACATTATTAGTGCAATGCCACAGCACTTTGGGAACTGGTTAGCAATAATTAAAACTGAGAAGAAAATAGAAAACCAAATCTGGTCTGCAGTGAACATCTTTCCATCTCCAGCTCCTTATTTACAATATTGGAATGAGTTACTGTCTGAATAACTCACAGATTCATTTTCTGGTCCTAGTTCAGATGTCTACAAAGAAGGTAAATGTGTATAATATGTGAGTGAACCCGTGTGCTTTACTGAGAATGCAAATGTATTTGATGGAGAGCTAAACATTTTTTTATTTTTAGATAGAAAGATAAAATTGAAAGCAAAAGTATTGTTCCTGCAAAAAATATAGTCTGTGATCCTAAGGGTAAGAATTATGAAGTACATATAAAGTGCATATTGCAGTGCAAGAAGTCTCTCAGTGTTACATTTGTGTTAGGCTGGGAAGTCTTTGCACATGTTGGTGAACCTGAATTCAGACTAGTATTTTGAGAATTAGTAAGACTAGTCACATACAAAAGACCATTACCCATTAAAATCTGGATAAATAACAAATGCCTTAAGTTACATATTCAAGGACAAAATTAAAATAAACCAATAAAGTTTAGTCTCTGTATTTTATTCTTATTTTTCAATCCATAGAAATTCAACATGAAACAGGAAAAAAAAAAAAAGAAACTTCATATAAAAATACACAAAAAGTATTCAAAAATAGGGTAAAAATTCCCGAGAACATTTGGCCTTTGACAAATGCTGGCGTTACCTAAGTGTTGTGTGGCCATTCTTACAACAGAATTATCAGAGATAATGCTGTATTGATGTCATGTCAATACATAGTCATAGTCTAACACGACATGATGCTAAGAGTAAAGATTTAGCTTTTTAAAAGGTAATATATTCCTAGATTCCTTCTACGCCTCCTAGTTTCACCCACCTGTACAACTGACAATGTTAGATGTAGTAGGAAATCTGTGAAGGAATTAGACTGCTCATTCTTTTATATGATTTTGCATGATTTATATTTTGCATGATTCTTGAATCTGTTACTATAGCAGGAAATAAGATATCTCTAGGCAGAGCAGAGCTTATCTGCTTGGCGGTTTAATGTGCGTGAAAGGGTGCGGTAAACAAAGGTCACGTACTTAAGAAAAATATTTTTTCTCATGAAAGAAATATTGACAAAAGTTGATTTTTTTGCTGAGTATATGGCAAAAAATCTTTTGAAATCATGTGATTCCAGAACATTATCCATGTCCATAGCGTATTATTCTCCATTGTTCTCTTACAGATAGAGACACTGGCCTCCATGAGGCTCGGGATCAGTAGGGGGCGGAAACATCGTGATTTGTACTTTGGAATGAATGCACCTTTTTCTCTTTCTAGTACACTTCTGTAGAGTATCAAGCTATATTTTTCATTGCAGTTAATTGCAGCTTCAATTTCAAGTTCATGATATTTTGAAGCAGGTTCAAGGCAGCAGCTCCTGTACATGTGCAAATTGTGATAAGAGATGCGAGCTCTTTATTTACGTAATGATGAGTATCTCAGCATATGAAGGAAGTGATAAAAATTTGATTTTGTCAATACTTGTATACTTGTTTGCTGAGTGCAGAGCTCTCACAATACAAAAAAGAAATAAAACACAAAGAACCACAAAGAAGACATTATATGCAACATCAGAGAATGAAATTGTTTCTACTTCAAAAGAAGTACCTATGATGAATGTGGCAATTACTGTGAACAGACAAGGCAACAAATGAAAGACTTGGAGAATGGTGCAGATAGACATCCATGACAGATGTTATAAGGATGCCAAGGGACAGATTGCCAGACAAGTAAGTCAGAGAAGACACTGACAAATATACTGCAAGGGATAACTTTTCAAAGAAGGTCAGGAAAGAAGAAAAATGAGCTTATATAATGCAAATCTATACAAGTCTATGCTTAGCATCTTAAACAATTACAAAACCGTGTACAGGATGATAGAGGAAAGATACCATGTCAAATAAAAGAAATCTGTACACATTTCTTTGTCCCAAATAATTGTTCCTGCTAATAAACTCTACCCTACAAAATTACTTCACCTTTACAGAATTGCTCGAAGAATCAAGACCTTAGGGATGCTTAACAGGACATGGAAGAGATACACATCTCAGAATGGGGTACAAAGGACCCAGCATAAAGCAACCTAAAACAACCAGAAAAGACATTTTGAAGAGATGGTTTGGTATAAAGAACGGCACAGGAAAAGGTGTTTATGCATTTCATCTTAGTAAGAAAAATGCGAGGATCTATTTCTCTTTCTCTTTCTCTCTCTCTTTCTCTCTCTCTCTCTTTCTCTCTTTCAAGTCAGAGGAGTTATTTGTCAACACTTCTCAAAAAAAAAAAAAAAAANNNAAAAAAAAAAAAAAAAAGGAAAATATATTTTTTGCACCTATAACGTCCTACAGGAGGAACAATCTTCAGTTCCCATACAACAAAAAACTTTTCATTCCTAGAGGTATTACCTGAGATGTAATTGCATGAAGAGATAGTAAATCACTGTCTTTTTATTATCATATAATCAAAAATTCATAGAATTAATTTGTAATAGACCCATAGGCATCACTGAGTCCAACTCCCTGCTACTTGCAGGACCACCTAAAATTAAGTTGCATGAGTAAGAGCACAGTCCTTGACATTTTTCTATCAAGTCAATCTCTCTGAAGATAATATTTTTTCTGCATATTATTTTGTTTGTGAATACATAATCTGTGCTGAAATAAAATTGAGAAATCTGAATGAGTAGTTTATATTTCTGTAATATTAACTGATTTTTATGATTAGTTCTGAATTAATAAGTAGAACAGGAGCAGCTTTGAGTGTCTGCTGGTTAACACATTTATTAAGTATGACAAAACATTTTTGAAAATGTATGCAGAGGCAGAAAGTTATTTTTAAGCAACCACATTCAGGTCAAGAATTTTCACGATACAGTTACCACAAGAGCAGGACTGGACTGGAAGTGAAAATCATTAAAGATTTATTTTTTTTAAGGTATGGAAAAAGTCAGCCAAAGGCTCTCAGATAAAATTGCTGTATAACAGAAGACAAAAGAAGGTTCTCTTTTTTTTAAAGTAGAAGTGATCTTGCAAGTATTAAAAACAAATATTTAGTTAGAAGATAAAATGTCAGCCTGAACAGAGAAGACAGGGAAAACACATTTCCCAGCTAAAACAAGCATAAAAGAAACAATTAGAAAATGTCATCATTGTCCTGTTCCTCTATCCAAAGAAAACGTGGAAAGATTTTTAATTACATCTTGATAAGTCGGTGAAATGAATGCGATTAAAATGAAACTATACCCGCTAGTATAATATTTAGCAATTTTCAGCGAGAATCTCAAAGTAAATATCAAAGCAGGTCAAGAAATCAAGGAACCGTGTCTTCATTCCTGAAAAAGAAATGTTAACATACCGCTGTTTCTTTGACTACTATCAATTTTGTTTAACGCAGCTGCAGTTTTTGAAACTTGAAGTTGCAGCTCAGAAGTGTGGGTTTTATTGTTTTTGATTTGGAATATTCTCCAGCAGCAGTCATTCAGGAGCCTGATGACTCTTTTAAATTAATTGTCTCACCTTGATCACAACATCCCTAAATTTGTGAAGACTTCATATGTTACTAAAGGTATCATACAATATTTAACTGTAATCAGCTTGAACAATGGTTGAATTTACAGTCAAGTAGTCTACTTTTTTTAGTCAGGACAGAAAATCATTCTCTTCTGACCAGTCGACAGTGCTTATACTTTTTATTATTATTATTATTATTCACAGTATATTTTTAGACAGAAAAACCGTCAATATTCTGATATATCCTTCCAGGATGACTTATACTGACACCATTTTATCACAGGATTTTTAAATATTGGAAGACCTTTTCTATTAACCTATTAATGATGGTAATAATGATGAAGATCAGATATTTAGACTGATCACAATAATATTACCTCTAAATCACTCTATATTTCTTGTTTGGTTTTGTTTGGTTGGGTTGGTTTTTCTTCTGATCTCTGAAGTTAAAGCTTTCAAAAGTTTAACACTGAAATGCTAGCTTATATATGCTGACAGTGCTAATCCTCTTAAAATAATCTCTTCAGTTTGCCCTTGGAAATGTTACTGATTTTTTTCCTCTTTTAAAGTCATGAAATTGCCCTAAGGTGTCCTTTTATTTATTTTTTTTTCATCCCTCAATGTTTAATTACAGCCTACAACTAGCAAGCATGCTTGAAGTTAAATATTCACAGTGATCCATGAACCTAGTAACCTTATAACCTTTAATTAAATAACTGTATCTATATAGTATGTGCTACAGTTTCTTGGTGTCAAAACGGACCAGTGCCCTCCAAGAAGTGAGTTTGTGAAGAAAGTTTGAGAAATATTTATATAATGGAAATTTACACATGGTGTTGTCAAACTGTAGCTGATCCAAATTTTAATCAATATTTTAGAAGAGGCATTATTCTCCCTTAATTTTAATATTTGTTACAAGTATGTACAGGCATCTTACCACATCACTCTGTCTCCAGAGGTAAAATGTTATTCTGGACACGTTTGAGACCTGATTTAAGGATAGCACCAGTTCAGAACATGGTTGAGACTTATGCTTTTTTGAATAGTAAAGCAGTAGTTAAGTTTAAATTTGTTTAATGTTCTGGTCTGTTTCTATCTCACTCAGATCTCAGCACCAGTAGGTGCATAGTCTAAACCAATTAACCACCTCCGTTTTTTATAGCCAGTAGGTAAGATATACCAGCTTAGTAAACCCAGAGGTGGGTTCACAGGATGCAGCTCATGCCCTGGCAGTAGAAGTGCAGCTTGAAATAAGTGACGTCCTCTGGTTCCTCGAGATGAAGGCAATATTAGCAGGTGGGGTAACAGAATAGCAACAGATCTGCTGAGCAAAACAGTTGACTCTGAGCCCCAGGTGTCCACAAAACACGACGTGCAGGGATTTCACCAGGTAACAGCCTGAGCTGGGCACGGTGGACTGAATGCCCATCAGCAGACGGAGCACTGTAGCTGTGTTTTGGAAGCGCAGCTTCCTCTTTAGTTTCGTGCAACAAGAATTTTTACTGCTCTGAAACCACACGGTGAAGTCATTGAGGGCTCAGTACATGGAAGTGATTGGGAGACTTGCTTCAGAAGCAAACTAAAACGTAATGTAAACTAGAACAGAAACAGGTGCCTAATATATCCAGCTGGAGAACCATCTTGCTTTCCCAGTTTTGCTTTGTAGAAGCGGAAAGAGAGAGATAAAAACAAGACCTGGTATGAGGTGGACACTCTGAAAACTGTGGAGTGCTACCAATATCCACTAACTTCCAGTGGACATTAAATTAAAAATGCAGTTCAATTCCCCTGAGCTTGCAATAATAAAGTCTTCATCTTAAAGTTTTATCTCCAGACTTATAAATCATGATGTTAATCAAAAATAACTGACATAATTTCATTTTACCCTGGCTTCATTTGTTTCAATTACAAAATGTGCAAGGCTCCAGCCAATACAAGAATACACCCTTTTATTCTTAAAAAAATCCAGATTAGACTTTCATAACTGATGAAAATTGTATAGACTGACAGGAGCAGAACAATAAAATCTTTATACTATAAATTAGCTATATACATTTCGTTTCATTCTGAAATGTCTATGTATTTATATGCAATTTTCTCTAAGTTAAATCCTTGTTTGTATAAAGGTAGTAAAATGCAACTTTAATATAACCTGCAAGGATAAAAAGCAAAATCTTCTAAAGAATCAGGTTTTATTAGATATCTCAGGAAAATAAAAGAACCTTCTTTTGCAACTAAAACATGGAAGAAAGTCTGAGGGTGCTCCCTTTGCACTGTTGCCGGCTTAACAAGGCCTCTGTGGTTGCAGCTCTTTGCAATCACTATTTTATTAAATGTCGGAAAGTGTAATGTTGAAGGCTCACATCGAAGGCTCATGTAATGTGGCTCACCTTACACACATAACTTTCACAAAAACATCTTCCAAATCCACTTGCTAAAAGATTTATGGCATCATGCAAGTTTTACACCAATGAGTGCACTAATGGCTTTCTTTGATGCATCCCACAGGATTCATGCTTTCTGGAAAATAGCCAAAGCATGGAGCAGCACGTAATCATCACAGCTATAGGCTGGTTGGTAGAAAAAGTTCTGGGGCACAGAAGATAAAATATTAAAATATATGGAATTCTTAGGTCTAAAAGTTAAAAAACATTTTACATTTTGTGGTGTTTAACAAGCATTAAATTTTGCATATTAGGGTTTCATGTGAGGTATATATATGACTTGTAATTTAGTTCTCTACACTTCCACAGCTATAAGTTATATATGTTTCTTGGCAAAGTAAATCATAAGTCTGAAAGAATACAATAAAGTTACTATAGAGCATCTTAAAATGAAATTATTTTTGAAGCACGTAAAAGAATTAGGGTCGCATATCTTCACTGATGTTCATAAGCAGTAGGGTGTCTTCTTGAAGCTTATGAGACTTGCAGCTGAAATTATCAGGTTCATTGTTAAGAGAACTATTTTAAATTTAAATTTTTAAATTTAAATTTTAAATTTGATTTGGATAAAATAAAAGTACCATTGTGAAGAAGAGACAAATTAAAACCCAGCGATGACAAGAAGACTGTTAGGGACTCAAACTGTCCATTTGGTTGAGAAATGCAAGTAATCCCTGCTCTTGTGACTACAACATAAATATAGCTCTGGAATTCAGTTGTATGTGGTTAACCAAACCTTAGACTTCTGCATATGCACATTTACCTCATTCAGTCACTGTCAGAAGGCTGCTGTCTGCCCACTCACTGCAGGAGAAGAGTAGGAAAACAAGAATATCCTGCTGCTTATTCTATGCTTCAGACGAGTGGCCAAATTTGTTAGGAGATCTTTTTCATCTGTCGTGTGGTGATTAGGATGATGAACATTTCCTGCATATTGACCAGCTCTTAGGAGGGCTCCAAAATTGTTTCAAAAACATATTAGAAAACAAAGCAAGACTGATAAGTAAGGGATAGCATAATTCTAAAGGACACCTTGGTAATACAGACAACTGCTTTGAGTTTCATCAATGTTAGATCAAAGGTATTTTTCCTAAAATAAAGCATAATTTTACACTTTAAAGAGACACGTCTTTTTTAGATTGACCTTAAATTTAGAGGTCTTAAGACACAAAATACAAAGTCAAGGATGTTAACTCTCTGGAAAAAATACTTTGCATTTCGAAGTAACTACAGTGTTTTTCAACCTGCAAGTACATTAAATGGCTAGTTTCTATGCTGATAGACTGAAAGTGCGACTTAGTTTTCTCTAAATTGCAGTGGTATATTGCTAAGGTTACTACAGTAACACAAATTGGCCTTGAAAACCCTACCAGCTGAGTTCAGGTTTAGTGGAGGTCTTCATGAGTTCTATACTTGAATAGCTATGCAAACACCACGCCAGAACATATTTTGGTTCTACCTTTGGATGAATGAGAAAAAGAAGTGCCATTATTGCATCTGTTGCATACAATTTATGTGCGAGTATTGGTTATGACACCAATCACTGGTTTCTACCCATTGCTCGCAGTGGTCCCTCCCTCCACTCCTCATTTCACTTTTCTCTCCTGTGTCCAGGACCAAGATACTTCTCGCGTACTATTATAATTTTTTCCAATTGTATGTATTTCTCTGTTAGAAACAGATAAAAAATGCTAAGGCAGTGGGGTAGTGGAAAGGTTTCATTTCCAACCTGAACAAAGTTAAAAAACAAATATATGCTTTATCAAGTCTGTTGCCTTGAGATTTCAGCACTGTTTCCAAGTTCAAGAGCTTACGGTAATAATCAGTTAAGGATACAAACTTATCTGAGACCAGAAAGAGCTTTGATGTTCACCCTGGAATAATCTCAAGGTGAGTACATTAAAGTGCTCTAGCAATTAGACACATGAGGCTCTTCTGAGCAATGCTAGCTTAAAGTATTTTAGCTCTGTGCCACTCGAAGAATGAATTAGAATTCTTACCTTACTGTACATAGCTGTGAATATTGAGGATAGTTTAAGAGCATATGTAAAAAAAGAAAAAATTATTTCCAATCTCTGGGACAAACTCCATGTTGTCAATCTGATAATGTGATTCCAGAGAAAATGAGAAACCTCTTCTTCTGCCACAATGGAAGCACATTTAACATATTTCTTGAATGTTAAGGATTAAATTTTAAATTTTTCTTGTAAGAGTATCTTAAACCATGAATATTTTGATGTTCCATTTTTTTTAACAAAATATTTCAAACACACACAAAGATGTACATACATGTGTGTAAACATGTAGGACAAGTATTCAACCTGTGATCAGGGATAGGAATCTGATGTGGGGTGCTGTGGGG
>VZRR01001379.1:483680-556774 GCA_013398015.1 Oreocharis arfaki | reverse complement strand
TTGGTGATAATTATCTTTCGTACTGCGTGATGAATGTTTCAGGATGTAAGTGATGGCAATTTCTAAGTGATAAATCTCTGAGGTTTTACAAAGGCTAAGAGCAAAACTTTTGCATCAAAAGCTGTCATTCTCTTCTGGTACAGCTATTTGTTAAGGCAGCCTGGAAAATAAGTCTTTCTTTATAATGATATCTGAAGTTTCACAGCATGATTATTTTATCACTATTTCATTTTCTGAACAGACCTATGCTAAAGGTAGTTTATCTGGCCTCAGTCTTATGTGGAGACCATCATCAAAATGATAACATGGAAAAATTATCTGAGCTGTGGATTGTATTTCCACCACGTATTGGGAGGGGGGTGACTAAAGCTTTGCCTTCCCACTGCAGTTTTCCTTGAAGTGCATGTGAATTTTATTGATCTGAAGTTTCATAATACACTTTTTACATCATCCTTCCTGTAAGATAATATGCATGGAAGTTTTGACAAGTTTTAAGTATATGTAACATAAATAGAACTTTGCTAGATGAAGTTTTGACCTTGAAAACTTATAGAACCAGTAGGGCTTTGTTACACAAAGGCCACTGCTTTTGCCATTAATCATAAAAGACTGTGCCTACAGCTATTGTTGCCTTTTCCTAGTGAATTATTAAAGATATAGGAACATGAGGAGTATTTATTGCAGATCATTTTATCAAGCCAAAAGGGCAGGAGTCATTTGTATGGACTACAGCACAAGGGATGTTTTTCCTGTCTGCATTTACGGTAGACCTCCAACTTAGTCCTTTTAGAACACATCAGCTTAAAATCAATCTACTATTTAAAGGAGAATTTGATAAACCAATTGCTAAATATTAGTGTCTTCATTCACAAAAGTTTCTTCAGCATCTTTTATTCCAATCCATGTCATCTGAACTCTCCTTACATATTTAAGCAGTTCTCTCTTCTATTCCTCTGTATTTTTAGAAGCATACAGGATGTCATCACAAGCTCCTAAGGGCTATTTGTTAGATAAAGAAACAAATACTTGGCTGACTTTTTATCTTAATTAAATCGTCATTGATGGAATGATGTATTGGTTTATAGCTCACAGACATGCCAGGGTCTTGAGGTTTTAAGTTCAAATGCTAAAAATACTTTTTAAAAACAAAATGAAAATTGAATAGCAATATTACTTCCCCAAAAACCTCATTGTTCTCTTTCTGTTGGGTTTAATTAGTTGAACCAAAGCCAGAAGAAAAGAAAAAAGTACAATCAGCAGTCATAAGAGATACATCATTTGTATGTCACATAAATACAGATAGTGAAGAACTGCTGAGATAGTCAAACTGTGGTCCCTTAATGATGCCTGCCCCAGTCACTGAGCAGGTGGATGGGATTTTCCTGGGGAAAGTATTCATGAGAATGCTGGATGCTCTACTAGGATGTGCCAATTAGGAATTTCCAGTAAATTTGCAGAGTTCCATTAACTGGAAATACTATTTGGTGCATACAATGTCTATTGCCATTCAGAATGGAGCATTGTAATTTGGGACTGACTAACAGGAGTCCCTGTGAAACAACTTCTTGTTTGATGTATGTCTGAAGAGCATATGTGCTTTTTCAGCCTCAGGTACTTCAGAATTGGACTTGAGTAAAAGTACACTGTGGGTCAGAGGGAAGAGAGGTTCCTTCAGAAAGTTCCAGGACAGGGTGGTGCCACAGAGGTGAATTGATTCCTACAGATAAGACTGGAGAAACTTTGAAACCTGTCACCACTCAAAGTGTTACTGTTTCTTTGAGCTTGAAGAGTCAAGAGGTAAATGAGTGCCAGTGCTAACTACATTGCTCTCTTGTGCACCTGTTGAACATGTTCAGCCAGCCTGTGGGTGACACTTTTATATTTACGTACATAAAAACGTAAATATAGATACTTATATTTTATATTATTACTATCTATTCTTCAATTTTAGTTGATTGACTGCCACCAGTTCCACAATTAGATGCTATTTTTGTTAGTCAGTCCTTGTTATCAGTCTAGGGATGCAAATGTTTCTCAAAGCATGTTTATAATGCACTTTTTGTCAATGTCAAACCAGAAAGGTTTTAAACTTACCGTATATGCTGAGCAGTTAATTGCATAGCTTCTCACAGATTATGTGTATACAAGGATGCACCCATGATGTGACCTGACAGAGAAAGATCCTACCAGGATGTACTCTTGTGGCATGGCAAATTAAGTTTAGAGAATTTTTGTGCCACAGTTACCAGCTTTATTCAGCCATCTGAAATTCAGTGCTCGGGTCTGTAAGAGGATTTTAAGTGAGAAGGTGTGTCACATCTTCGAAATGAACTTTGGAAAAATAGTGTTAGAATATTGTTAGTACTTTGCAGTACAGTGGCTGCTAGGGCATAGATGCTCTTTGCTTTCTTTGTGTCAGAGTAGAACTTGAGTTTGAAGTTTGTTGTGTGCAGTGTCTCACATAAGTTCAGTTCCCTTTTTTAAGGTGTCTTTACTCTCAGTACTTGGCTAACTTAGGATGACAACTTTCCATGTTGTCAGTGTGAAATCGAAGCTTATTTCTCTGGAATATTGCTACTAATGTAAAACATGCTTTCAAGAAAAGCATGTGTTTTTTTCTCGCTGGAACAAGTGAAAAACATATTTTTATTTTCAAGGTGCTAATTTATACATAAGGTGCTGTAAACAGATACTTATATTGCATGTAATAACTTGCAGATTTTCTCTTAATCTGAGAACCCAATTAAGCATTGGCCAGATAAGCTGCTAAACCCTCTTATGGATAAACGTGATTTAAATTATTCCATACCTTCCTCTGAGAAGAAAAATGAGGAAAATAAATTTATTTGTACCTAGAAAGAGGACTGAAATGAAACATTGCAATACAGACATTGAAAGGAGATCATAATTATTTTATACGACTGTAATATTTTAAACTGGATTTTTACAATTGTTCAGTATTTTAGCTTTTACGGTTTTTACATGCTTTCAGTGAATCTCTGTACTAAATGAGGACGGTACACAGCGTTGGATGAAAAATGAGAGTGCTGTTTTTCTGACAGGACAAAACAGAGGAGCATCAGAGAACTTTCATTTCTCTCGCAGTATTGCTTTAGGAGCCCCTCTTTCAAAGTAGTCTAAATACACTAAATTTGCGAGCTTGCAACAGTGCGTAGTCTATTCCAGAGCTTTATTAGATTTTTGTCATGGTCTAACAGCAGTTTAAGGCTATCTTAGAGCAGTTTAAGGCTGTTTCTTCTGGACCTGTTCATCAGATAGGTTTCTGCTTTTTCAATGTTTTAAAATTGCTCTTGCATTGCAGCTCAGCTTTTATTTGTAAATGAGGGCATTAGTTTGGATATGAGAATAAATTAATGATGAAGTTATCCAAAATAATGAACAGTAGTACAAAGATGGTGAAAATGATTAGAGATGGTATTTTGGAGCCTGCTCTTGGGCCCTGGCTGGGATGGTCTGAGGTCTCTTGGAAGGATTCCTGTTTTCCTGGGTGCTTCCAGGCATGCTTGAAGTCCAGGGAATAATGCCAGTCTTACTTAGTATTTCAGGCTTAAGCAAGTAAATTTTGCACAAGTTGCTGGGCCTGCATGGGCATGACCAGCAGGGCACTGCCAAGTGGGGCACTGCTGCTTTCGGGGCCAGGCACATGCGTCTCATACTTCTAAATGTGAATTTGACAAGGATTTAAAATGTACTGAATGTGTGAGAGACAAAGCAGACAACCAGATTGTTAGCAAATTGCATGTGAGTATATAGATCAGATAACTGTATTACAGGTCCTGTTATTGTATTTACTCCTAATATAAATCAGGTGATTTGTTTAGGTACATAGACCAGGCAGACTCAATTAATGTATTTTTTATATTATTAAAACTGGGGGCAAAGTCTAGTTTTTCTGAAATACTTTCCAGGTTGAGGGCAGCAAGTATATTCTGTGATGAGAATTTTGCTTATCTGAAATGGGAGAACCAAAACATAGGTAAAGGTGCATTTGAACTGTAAAGTAAAAAAGTCCCTTTGTCTTGTTGTATCCTGTGGTGGATTTTAATTGTAAAAAAAAAGTAGATTTTTTACAGAACTAATTTGATGACTAAGTGTCATGATTAGGAGATATGAAAAAGACCTGCACTAGAATGCTCTCTCAGCAGAGAATTCCATTATAAATAAAAACAGGCACTTGGCTTAGGTAAGTATATATATCAGTATTAACAGGCATTTAAAATCTTGACTTTAATATGTTTCATAAATTTCTTTCTGCCAAAGATGGAAGTCTGTAAGCCACTAGTAATGCTTTTGAAGCAAAGTAATACAGAAAATATAGTATAGTACTCCCAGAAGATGAAGGTGTGAATTTTCCCATATATCATCTTAATGGCAACATTTTCTACAAAATGACATGGGGCACTCCTTTCATATTTCATGACTTTTATTTGCCCAGCTTCAAAATGCCAAATGTGCCAGTGAACAGCACTTTAATATTCATGGGTTTCTGGGATGGCTTTGACACTTGTCAGCTAGAAAAATGGCTTAATTAGAAAGAGTATGACTTGTGATTTCTTCTTCGTACTCAGCCATGTACACAAACATACAAGATATAACTCCACGTTTGTCTTCCGCAGAAAATATAATTCACAAATGGGAGTGTTCTTTTCCCGACTCACTTGACTATGTTGATTGAAAATGCGTTTTCATTTATTATAATTTCTGGAATGATACCTTAGAGGAAAATATATTCTAATCCAGGGAGGAAAAATCCTGATCAGCACTGAAACTGATGATTTAAAATTGTAAATATTACTGAAATAGCGTTATCATTAATTTATGTTATCAAAGAGGCAAATAGAAACTACAGGCAGCTGTTTTCCAGACAGCTGAGTTATTTGTGTAAGAAACAGATTTTTGGATGAAAGAGGAAGGCAGAGTGTTTTGAAACAACAGAAGTTCTGGTGGGGGATTGTGTTCATACTGTATTGTTAACAGCAGGAAAGCATAACAGGAAGCTAAACAAAAGCTTCAGAAATTAATTGCACTAGTATGTAAGAAAAATCCAGTGTAGTGGCAGAAGATGTTGTTCTTAGAGGAGGAAACAGGGTGGACCTAAGACTTATCCTAGTGGATGAAGCCCTGAGCAGTTTGGAGTTTTTATGACTTTACACTCACTCTCAAGAATAAGAAAAACTGTCAGTATGAAAATTTCTGAAGTATATATAATATCAACTCCTTCTAGTTTGTCAAGTACCCACTAAAAGCAAGGTGTGAACATGTGTGTTAAAAAAATGCGTTGTTTGGATTGCCCCAAAAGTGCTTGATATAAATTAAATATGAAAATGTAGGAAGCTAAGAATCTAAGCATCTTTAAGGAAAACATTAAGTGATCAGATAAAGTCAGAAATAGTGTATTTTGTAAACAACAGTATAAAGAACAGGCAGGAAGTTCTTTTTTAGTTCTCGCACGAAATATTCTAAGAAGGATCCTGAGTTTCAAGGATGTGAGCAGAGTCACAAGACTTTAGGGTCTCTCATATAACTTTATTTAAAGGTATACAGGCAGATGGGAAAGCGTACAGTCTCTCATTAGTGTAACTTAACGCTCTTTCTAGAAAACAAAAATCTCCATGTTTGAATTCTATATGGATTTTTTTGCACTTGGAACTCTGGTTCTATCAAAACCTAAAGCAAACTGAAAAACCTGTTTTCTTTTAAAATTAGGGCTTAGTTTCGTTTTAATTAACAGGTGAGATTCAAACATGAACAGGATTTGGATATTTATCACTAGAATTTCATTAGTTCCACTGTCCAGCTCAAACCAACAGCTAACTACTTTAAACTGTTGCAATTAATGAAATTACTTCTCTGTGTCTGAACCACAAGTTAGAGGAATTTTTTTCAGTTTTAGGTCTCAACAAGGATTAAGATCCCAAGGCAGTGCAGATTTTGTTATCCGCATGGCATTGAAAATAGTGAGATGTTTACATTTTAAAGTCGTTCTCAACCCAGGTTGTGATTCCATTTCACTGGTGTTTCTAACAGTGTGCTGTGCAGAGGTGGTTTTTTCTCTCTGCATTTTATTCAGTGCTTGAACTGGTCCTCATATCACTTGTGGATTCCCGCTTGAGGAATTCTGTGAAATCAGGTACATAAACCGCAGATGCCGTACACTGCAGGCAAATTGCAAAATGGGACATCCTCGTCAGTTCTTGACCAAAAGTATTTTCTCTACTAAATTCACAATGAAATTTCTGTAGTCAAAAATACACCGTTCTAATGTTTCTTTAGTAATAGTAGATCTGAAGGTAATATGAATTTAAATTTATTACATAGAGAGTTCTTCATAATTTCTTGTCCTTTAACACTATGTAAGTTTTTGTATTTGGTGGTAGGCCCTGAGCATGGGAGATATGCATGCTCATGAGTACTCAAGTGCTTTGCTACAGTGAGAGCTTTGTAGAGCTAACTTTATGCAAGACCCCTTTCTGAAAAATCAATGACATCTTCTTCAAATCCATCTCTAGTCAGGGAAACACTTAAAAATTTATTTAAAATATCCAGCTTTCTTAGCAGTCAATGAAAAGGTACGGCATCTGAATTAAGTCCTGAATTCTGAACGCAGGGTTTAGGCTCGATATGATAAGAGATTCAATCATGAGCTTTCTCTTCAGCTGCAAAATCTGCAAAACAAAAATCTGATCTTTTGATTATATCAGCAGTAAAATCTGTGGCAGTCGACATTAATCTGTACGGTAATTCAGGCTTGTCTGGGTTACTCCATGGTAATTTCCCTTTTAATTACTTTAGGAATATAATACATGTTTTGGAAGCTTCTAGAAATGTTTTGGCATTTTATTATGCTTATTCCCTGTAAAGCTATCTTTTTGAGGAAAGACATTTGATTTGTTGCGCCTCTTTTGCCATCAGAGAACTTCTACTTGAATGCGTGCATTGTTGTCAGTGCTACTGATAATTAAATCTTGAGAGAGAGGGACAGCAGGGGATTAATTGTTTTTATTAAGAAATGAGCATGAAGTTTGATAAATAATGATGAGGATAGCCAAGAAGTGTTGTTATACTGACTTACTGCTTCCATTCATCAATAATTATTGGCTTTTTCTGGACTTAGATACTGATCCTCTATATACTTTTGTTCATGTGTATATAAATTCAAATGAACCTCCATTAACTTCAGAAGAGTTCTCATAAAATTATATATTCATAAGCTTTGTAGAAGTGGTGTTTCAGATTATTAATATTCTAGATAGAAACCAGGGAATTAACTTCCACCTGGCATTAGCTGAAATAAAACCGTACATTTCCGTGATACTGAAGTGATTTATGTCACCTGATTTTTTTTCCTTAGAAGTTTTTAGATTTGGTGATTATAAAAATTTGGATTTAGTCAGTCAGTATTAGCAGTATTCAAGGTCAGCTTTGCCACACGCAGAGATGGGAAGTCGAGGAGATTATACAGATACTGGGGTAACTGAGTTTATCTCGGCATCCCAAGCACGCAAGTACCCTGCCTCTTTCACGTAACACAGCATTATGTTACTTAAGTAATACTTTATACTCCAGAGCAATATTTTTTTTTAATATTGCAATTCTGTAGTTGCTGTTGTCTGATAATCAAGATACTTTTCAGTCCTGTGGGACTTTTAAATGAGGAATACTCATTGGGCTCTTTCATCATCTGGATGAGGAATAGGTCACCAGAGAATATAACATTCTCGGGTGACATGCCATCAAACAACAGGGACATCTCTGAGAAATTTTTTGACATGGCAGTATTTCATAACCTGATTTGCCCATAGCTGTGGTCAAATTTATTGTATTCCAGCACAGCTAGTAAATCTGCCATCAGTCAGTCAGTTACATCACTAAAGCTCCCTTTTTTCAGGTGTCAGTCTGTAAATCCTTCATTGTATTTATTGATCGAGCCACAGATTATTGCACCTCTGGCCTTCAGAACAGCAAGAATTTGTTTTTTCATCAGAAAGAATGTTAAATATAAATTACAATAACATGAAAATATCTGCATCCTCTTCACACATATTGTCCTTGATGTAATTTATCTTATTTACTTCTCTTGTGAATAAAATTAGCAAACTGTGGGAATTTTTCCTGAATTTGCGAGTGATTTTGTTGAAAAAAGTGGTATAATGCAGTGGAAACTCTTGAAGCTTAAATTATAATCTAGCATGTTCCATTTAGAGCCTGTAGTACTTAGTATATTTTCAGAAAACCCCACAAAAGTGAGTGGAGGAAAGATGGAACTTGCTGCTGTATTGTGATGTATATCCTGAAAATCCATGGAAGTGCAAAATGCACTGGACTTTTGCTTGTTTTCAATTGCTAATTTTAGTGTAACTAGAATCAGCTACAATAATCGTGAGAATTAAAGGGGGGAAAAGGCTGCATCAGTTAGCTGTGAAAAAAAAATATAGAAAAGCTGTACTTTGAGAGCAGTTGATCAGAGCAGCAACATTTTCAGTAGGGTACGTTGCCCATATGGCTCTATAATTTTCTGTCAGGCTTCTGTCTGTCTTTATACTACTGCATCATAGACTTGGTCAAGTTTGATATTATAGGATTTTGACCAGATCTTAAATTTTAGCTTATTTTACTGTGAAGTAGAACTCATGGAAGGAGGGGATTTGATTTTTTCAATGAAAGGCTTAATTCATGTGTAGCAATTTTAGGGTTGTTGTGTTGTCTTGTACAGGCAAGAATATATTATGGGATTAATTTTAGTGAAGAATAAGACAATGAAACACACAGGAAACATGAAATTTTAGGAACATATACCACAGGCAGGTGCTTTTCCATATTATTCATCCATCTTATTAATAATCGTCTATATTATTAAGAAAAAAGACATTTGTTTGAATGTATCAATTTGAGTATTAGCAAGCAATGATAGATAATGAGTCGTGCTATTGAATGGAGCACTGACATCGCAGTGAGAGAAGTCATCAGGTACAGCCTTCACCAGGGGCAGTTTTTGACCTTTTGCATAATGGTAAGTTTGTTAAAACTGGATGGATGTGAGAATGAAGATTACAAAGGGAAACTTGCAATTTGCATGTGTTTGTTCTCTATTCCTTGGCAGCATCAGGAAGGGTTCTTGGAAAGTATCTAGAATGTTAGTAGGTATGAAGTCCATGAAGATGAGAAGATGGACTTTAGGAGGTGGGGTGAAGATGTAAATCCAAGCCAACACCTCTTATTTGACAATATATCAATTGTGATGAGACACTCAACAGAATTGCACAAAAATAATGAGGTTTCAGTTGATGATGTTTGAGAAGGCTGTGCCGAGCATTTAGCAGAGAGTTTTGAATTCCAAATTTGGAGTTTAAATTACAGTATTGGTGGTATATGCTTCACCTATGTGGTAATTTCCTCACATGTGAAATATGTGCCTATCCTTCTTCAGAAAGATGTGGTACAGGTTTATATGTGCTGTGGCTCTAAAAAGTACTATGCCATTTCAGTTATTTATTGAGGTCCTCAGTCTTGATGGACTCCTCAAAGCCACATCACTTGGCTCTTATTTCACCTGCTCTGCAGTCCTTATCTCTACTTCAGCCATCTCTGGTTCCCGTTGCACCACTCTCTGGTGTCCTCCATCCCCTCAGAGGACCTCCATCCCTCTCCCCCTCCATCTGCTTTGATTATTCATTGCTTTTCAATGCCCATTGATTGCTATGGGTCTCTGGCACAGTCATCCAAAGCAGTCTGCCAGCTTCTCTCTCTTTTCTAACCTTAGTTCCCCAAAACTTGCATTGGCTTTTCCTAGCTGTTTCAGATCTTCCTGACTCTGTTGGGACCTCCCTATTACTGCAGAAGATGTATCATCCCTATTGCAAGGACACTCACTCTCTGTCACCTTCATGCAGAGATGTTTTTATGTGTCTGTCACCAGATTAAATTCATAGCAATCAGCAAGTAGAAAATAGAAAAAATCCAATAAGAGATCTTACAGCATCTCTGCTTTCTTGCTTTACCTGCATGACTGTTTTTTAATTAGTGCAGTATGAAAAGTTTCTAGTACATTCTGACTTAGTTTATTTCTTTCAATAACCTTTTGATGAGGTTATATCCCAACATCGTGGCTAGTTAAATAGTAAATCTCTAGAAAAGCCCACTACCTAACTACGTACTTACTTGTTTGTATCTCTGTATTTTCAGTTAATTCAGCTAGACTGTTCATGGTTATTAAGTGGCTGTACTTGTTGGCAGGGCAAAAGTTAAGCACATAAGTAATAAACAAAGAGATATGCAAGAAATAAGTTAGGAATAGAGGTATAATTTAGAAATTTATCATAAAGCCCAGATCCTGCCATTATGCTGAAGAATTAAATGGAAAGGTCAATACTGTAATATTCTCGTTGCCTCATCACATATGCCATTAAATGTCAGGGCTTTACTAATGTGCATACTAAGCTCATCTCCAGTGTTTTGGTCTGTCAGTCTTTGTCAGGGGCTGTTTTTCCAGAGTGGCAGAAGACAGTCCATTGTTTTAACAGTTCCAATAGAAAGTGTACTCGGGGAATTTTGGAGGGGAAGATGACTCACAAGTTTTGTGTGAGATTGTAAAATCCTTCCTAGGGACAGCGTTCCACAACATCATTACACTGAGCTTAAGCATGGCAAGGGTGCCTGTTGTCCTCCTCTGCTACTCACTGTCAGTGTTTGATTGACTGACCCGTCAGCTGCTGTTCCTCAATTGCTATGTTCCCTGCAGCTCTCTATTGATTTTATGGGGAAAAAAAAGTTCACTGAAACAGCTGTACTTGAATCTAGCTTGGTCTTTTAGGTTTTGGACTTTGCTTTCGATTAATTTGAATTTGTCTGTTTAAACAAAACATGTCTGTGGTCTTCTCTCACAGTGGGTATATATATATAGAAATATATTAATCAATTATGGTGGCTTAAAACATTCATTAAAATTAAAATTGAGATAGAGTATACATTTATTATATAAAAAAAGGGAAGGTGCATACCACTGGGTAAATAACAAATGTGTCAAAAAGATATATTAGTGGAAATTTTTTTCACTTTTTTTCTTACTCCATAGCCTGGAAAAGAAATTCCAAATCTCTGAAGGAAAGCAGCTGTTGAATAAATTGTTTAATAAATTACATTAAGAAACCCTATATGTTGTTTTCATAAGGATAAATGGTTCCATTTTTTTGCTCATTTTTAGATTGTAGCCTGATGCTTTTATAACCAAAAATGAAATTATATTTTTCATTAAGTTGTAAATTCCTTGGTAAAGGAAGTTCTAAGCACTAATAGTATATTTTTGGGAAATAAAAACATTTCGAACAGTTGGATTTAATTTTATTAGTTAAGTGGTTCTCCTGTCTTCATCTCTACATGGAATGGAAAAGTGCATGGCTAACTTTGGCTCTGTAAGTATCCCCATTCGCAGTTGTCTAGCACCTCTGTTTATCTAGCTCGAGAAGGCATTCAGGGTTAGACATGTCCAGTTTGCATGTGGGAAAGACTTTGTTCCTTTGCAGTCCATGTGTCAATTTTTTCCAAATTGATAAAGATTTGAAAAAGTCCAAATCTGTAGAAAACCTTCCTCCACCCTCCCGTGAGCATTTTATTCTAGTCAGGGCTGGAGCACGTGATCTCTCAAACCAGCATTGCGAGTTATCTCCTGGTGTGAAATCAGTTGTGTATCTAGGCCTTTAGATCAATAGAGAGTTTGAGCAGGGCAGTAGAGCTACTGATAGAGGGCAACCCAGATTAAAATAAATCAGGACACATTCAATTAGGTTCAGTAGAGATATTTGGAGAGAACATAGCATGGAAAAGAGCAGGACAATTGTGTCAGCACGTTACTGCTGACAGCTGAAATGCACCTTAAGTTTTTAAATCTGCCTACAGAAATATTATTTACTGGTGCCTGGGCTGAGTTTTTTGTGTGTGTATGGGGTGCAGTAGTAGTATAATTGCATATAAAAGCAAACAATGATCTAACATTAGTGGAGTAGCTGTAAGTAAAACACTTGGTTGTTTCAAAGACACAAGTTTATGAAGCCTGTCAAACAGTTTGGCCTTTCTCAAGCATAAAGCTCTGAAGAGCAGGACAGAATTATTTTATCTGAAACTCTAAAACTACATGCTGCATATAATATTTCAAAATAAATGAACAGAACAAAATGCAGCAACTGAAGTATTTGTTTGAATAGAGGGATGGAGTCTAGCCAAGAGTTTTTTCTTAACAAGAGAGCTTATGACAAAATTGTCCCATTGGCACGGGGAGTAATTCTAGACAGAAGAATTCCTTGTCTCTCAGTTGTGCACTGCCTGCTATGAATTCCGTTTTGATTTTAAAAAGTCACGTCATACTCATTTAAAATGTAGTAGATTAGATGGAGAGAGAAACAGAATACTAACAGATGATGATTATCCTTTTTTCAGCCTGTTTGTTTGTTTTGTTTTGTGTTATGTTTGGGGGTTTTTTTCTACTTCAGGGCTTGTAAACTAAGCCACTATATTATGTTATTATGTGTTTAAAGCCTGTTTAGTCATCAGTAGTGGGTGCTGGAAGATATTCAGTGGATATAAATACCAGCTTACTGGCAGACTGAAATTTGGGGTTTTGGGCGCTCAGCCTCATCTGAGTTCCAGTCCCGGGAGTACTTGCAACTTCAGTCTCCCTGATCATACTGGCAGGGTTTTCCCTTTTTACTCCTTGACACCCTTACTGCTCCTTGGTCTGTCTGGTAAAGCAATCTTACCCTTGGTGGTGGGCTGCCGCAGGCGAGCTACACATGGCCTTGGGTAAATGATGCTCAAATAAATTCTGTTACAGAGTTCTACGTCAAATAATTGCAACCCCATCTGTTTTTCCCTATAGTATAGTTCTGAATATGTTGAAGGTAAAAATCAAAATCCAGAAGAATTAGGATGATACAGAATAATCTTCTTTCATCCTCTTTGCTGCTGGAAGGAAGAGCTCTGATCCTGCCCTCCAGCTGCTGTGTAGCACACTGCTATCAGCTGGAAATGGAGATATGATCTATATTTTACATATTAGCATCATATATGTGACAGTCAATCCTTGGTATGTTGCTAAGGCTCTCCTGAGGCTCTTGTTTCCCTGCCGGGTTTATCAGCCTTTGTTTTTTAGCCAGCCTCTTGGAGGACAATTAATGCACGGCAGCAATAAGCTATGTCTGTAAACTCTGCTGACGGTAAGAGCAGGAAGCTTGGACTTCAGCTTTTCTTTTCAGGAATTTTATTCTGCAAATAGTAATGCACAAAGTTGCTTCTTTTTTGCAGAGTGATTTAAAAGCTGCTCCTCTAGACATTCAAAATGCAGGTTAAACATTTGTAAGATTCTTCATTATCTACAGAATTTTTGATTGGAGACTCCCTGGGTTGCGCCACATGTGAAAATATTGAAAAATTAGCTAGATATTTTTGAATTACTAGCTCAACAGAGAAAAAAGCCCTGATGTCTGAAGTGTACACTGCTCACAGCTAGAAAGCAATTCAGTGTGATAAGTGTAAGTGTGAAATGAATATGAAAAGATTAATGAAAATAATGGGAAATTTTAGGAGCAGCATTGGGTTTAAATTTGTTCTGGGTAAAAAATACGCAATTATAAGTACTATAATCTTTTTTTGCTATAATTGCATCCTAAAAATTATAAGATAATTAGTGCTAAGGAGCATTCCCTTCTATTAATTTCTTGCTACATGCTTTTTTCAACATTCTCAAGTCATTACGTGCAGTAAGGTACTGCATTTAAAATATGTAATCCATAGTATTCTAACCTCTGTGTATTTTTCATGAGTTGAAAACAAGGAAGGACATTCCTCCTGCTTTTAACGCCAAAAGAGGGGGGTCTTGCATTATGTGTTTTATCCTGAACATTGCTTTTTTTGGGATGGTCTGTATGTAGAGTTCTTCAGTGGTCCAAGGTAAGGAATTGCTCAAGTTCTGAAATGTAGCCAGGTCCTCTGTGACTCCTGCTCACCAGTGTATGTAGCTATATTCAATGTACATACCTATAAGGTACCATCTCTGTTACCAGAAGGAGAAAAGATCATTCCAAGTTAATTCCTGATTGAATTTGAAAACTGAAATCTCCTTATCCTTTTCACTTACTCTGAATTGGAGCAGCTTTTGCTCTGTCTTCTGATTTTGTAAATGAAAATTTTCAATCACAACTGAATTTTCTTCTGAAGAGTTATAGTCAGAAATAGAAATAGAAAATTTAGACCCAGATGCCTAGCAGTGCTTCATGCTTCACTGCTAGTGACATCACTGGAAACTCATTTTGACAATGTTCCAGACTTGATGTTACGACATTAAATATTTTAAATACGAGAAGGTTGAAATGGATTTAGAAATACTTTAAATTATGCAGTCGCGTTATTCAGTCTATTACTTTGGATTAGGTTATATTGTATTAATAGAGTATTATTATAGTGTAATTAGTACAAAGGAGTTGCTAACTATGATTTCTCTTAGTAGAAAAGCTAAAGAGGAAAAGCCCTCGGTTAAAGCTTCAAGAGGAAAAATATGTGTACTTGTTGCTGATCAGAAAAAAAAGCACGTATTAGAAGAATATGTTTTGAATTTGAAACTAATATGCTTTATTCACTTGCTACATTGCATGATAGCTTAGAAATTTACATATCTCTATGCTTTTTTTTGAGTTTTAAGAGAGCTGGAATTTATGCTTTGCTCTGTTACTTTTTCCTGTAATATGTCCGAAAGCTGAGCTATTTGCTTGACCATAAGGTTTAGAAATCTGAAAAGAAGGAGAACGGTTCATCTCTCATCCCCAACTTCAAGTCTTTCCGACAGTTAGATATAATACTTCACACCTCACTAAGTGATTGTCGAGTGGAAGCGCTGACATCTGAGACTACAAAGACTAAAATATTCATGCATATTAAAAATACAGAATGTAAGAAATAGCACTCTCAACTCACATTCACTACTAGGAGTTAAGGCAAATATATCAAATATCTTTGATATCCCTCTGTACCTTCATTCACTTGCCCAAAACCAAAGATATGACATGCAGCTTTAGAGCAAGTTTTCATCTTTGTTTTGACTGCTGATCATGTTGGAAAAAGAAGGCAGAAAATCTCAATTTAAAATTTCTACTATTCAGCCAAGTCTCTTCAAAAATGATCTTTTAAAAGAAGGAGAAAGAAATTGAGTTTGTGTTCTTTATTTTTTTAAAGGGATAATTACGATCATTTTTTCTCTCTTAGTTTTGGCAAATCAGAAAATTTCACACAACATAATGATTAGATGGAGCCATTTAGCATTGGCATGTCCACTCCTCAAAAAAAGTCATATATACGGGAATTGTATCAATCTGAAGAAGGCTTCTTTCAAAAAATAGCTGTTGCACAGGGGAAAAGCTATTCTTTCTGTTCTGTTCCGTTTTCTTATTTCTGTGCACCTTTAGTTTATTTTTGGAAATAAAGAACCAATATTTGTTTCACATCTTTCTTTGCTTTAAAACAGGCAGTGGGGCAAGTAAGGCAGTGTACAAACTGTACCAGAGCTATAATTTCTGCTAACTATTGTTCTACTGCCCCAATAGAAATCTTCTTTTGTGAATATTCCTCTAAAGTGATAATGCTTTTGGTTCTGGCAGCTCCTGTAGTGCTTTTGAAATGCTTTACAGTTTAGTATGCTATGTGGGAAGCTTCTATGCTTCTGTGCAAAGGAGCTGGAGTAAAGTGGGAGAGAAGGAAAGACATTTTTCTGTCCTTGCTTTGGAATCTATGTTTTTAGCTTAATGAGGGAAAAAACAAAGCCTGTGATCCACAAAGACAAAGACCATTCATCTGAGATGGTATTTCAAATATGAAGAAAATATAAATCAATTTTTTGTTTACTTCAGAAAGTTGTATTTCTTTGCCTTATCTGTGATTGAATAGAGAGGCAAATAATTACTTTTTGATTTGTAGGATCAGCAATATTGCTTTTTATAAAACTGTTACTTTTTTCATGTCTGTTTTGTGATTCCAGGTATCTGCTGGGTTTGCATGAATGTCAGGTTTCAGAATGAATTATATGTGAATGGCTTAGATATACCAAAGAAATGCATGAATTCAGCTGGATTGAATATTTCTCTTATATTTCAAGCCAATCACTGCCCAGTCAGTTTTTTTATCAAATTTTTTACCTTTTAACTATAGACAATAAGGTATCATTTTTTTGTCATAGTATATGCAGTTTAAACAGTTGTAAAAGGGAAACAGAGGAAGATAAATTAATTTTGTTTGGAAAAGTGTATTTTCCAGATTGTGGTATTTTCGTCTGGGTTAATTATCTTCTTAGTAGCTGGCGTGGGACTATGTTTTGGATTTGTGCTGGAAACAGTGTTAGTACTTCAGGGATGTTTTAGTTATTGCTGAGCAGGGCTTATGCAGGATCAAGGCCTTTCCTGGTCCTTACCCCATGGGTGCACAAGGAGTTGGGAGGGGACACAGCTGGGACAGCTGATCCCAACTGACTAAAGGGAGAGTCCATACCATATGGCATATCCTGCATTGGTCAGTTGGTAGTGAACAAGTGTCTTTCATTTATATCATGTGAGTGTCTTGGGTTTTATTTATCTTTTTTTTTCTTTTCCTGCTACTTTCCTTTTCATTTTATTTTATTGTTATCATCGTCATCATCGTTTGCTGTCATCACCATGCACTATTACTGTTACCATTCTTTCAGCTATCGAACTGTTCTTATTTCAGCGCATGAGTTTTCTCTCTTGTACCCTTCGATTCTCTCCCCCCTCCCACCAAGGGGAGCAGTGAGTGAGTGGCTGTGTGGGGCTCAGCTGCCGGCTGGGTTTGCACCGTGACGCAGTTACACACATAACTGACTCCCAGCAAATTTAGGGAGACATTCATTTTTATTTGTTTTATGCAGAACTGAAAGATGCTGAGCTTGAGAACATGATAAATTCCTTGGTGCCCTTCCCTTTCTTTGATGAATCCTTGAAAACTGGTACCTAGATTTAGTGTTGTTGACATCAAGTTAGACTAATATTTAAAAAACAAAACAAAACAAATAAAACCCTTATGCAGGTAATTTACTATAAAACCAAGAGAACATTTATATTAAACTGAAATCTTGATGACTAAATAGATAACATTCTATTTTGGTTAGAAAACTAGGAAAATACGTTAATTTATTACTCAGTGGAGTAAAAAAAAAAATCAGTACATATAAATGAATTTCAAAATGAATAACTCTATAAAGAAAAAGGGCCGTGCCACAATTATGCTCTGACACAAGTTTTTTAAAAAGTGGTAAATTAACTCCATGTTTTTGATTAGAACTTTGTGGTAAGCACAGAAATCTAGAAATGTCTCTCTGTCGACTTTATTCCAAATGCAAGAGGAAACAGTACTGTTTTCACCTGGAACATCATCTTTGTACTTCACACCACATTTTTTTTTCCTATACCAAGTGTCCTTGTTATTTTCTTGTTCTTGTTTTATTTTTCAAGCAATCATAGATGATTGATTATCACAATTAGGGTTGGAGATTAAAAAAAAATTGTTTGCTGTTGTTTTGCATTAAATTTCTGTCCCACCAAGTAGGAAGATTTTCAAAATATTAAGCAGCTTCTGATATTTTGTGGCTAGCAGAAGTGCTCTGAGAGATGAACAGGAATAGTAACAAAGCCTAGATTACAATTATGAGATTGGTAAAACTGTATCAATGGGACTTTTAAAAAGCAGATTCTAATGTTACCACTTGACATTGCAAATACAATTTTAAACTATTACTTTTAAACTTCTGGTATTTAAGGACCATAAAAATACTTATTTTAGTGTACATGATTTTTGCCAGATAATTCTGTAGTGCTCTTTGCTACATATCAAATTGACTTTCCCAAAGAAGTTTTAATTGTGGCTTGAAAAGTTTCTGTTGAAAAGTTAAATCAGTACTTGAGAAATAAAAGAAAATTACTACTAGTATTATCTGTGCAGTAATTACCTAAATTTCTAGTTGTGCTTCTAAGATGTTTTCAAGGGTAATTATAGTCTCTCAGCCAGTTACACTGTGAGCAGTGTTGTCTCTTATGGAAATGGGCTGAAATTCTAGAGGCTGAGTGTGATGTAAACCTTTAGTTTCATGCTATCTATAAAAGTGATTATCTTTCTATCATCTGATTTAGAGTTATAGAAAATGTTTGGACTGTGGAAGTTATTAAAAACAAACAAACAAAACCCCAAGAGATTATATTACTTCCACTGCTGAAGTAGTAACTGCACTGTAAGTTTGTCAAATGAGACTCAAATAGCAATGACAGCACATTCTGTAATAACCATCCTGTGAGATGCAGTTTCTTTGTGATTCATGCTCTGTCAATGCAGTCATTTCATGCACTTCTCCTTTATAAATCCACTCCAAAACCACTTGTCTTGATTGGCAAACTGATTCGTTTCAGATTTTAAGACGTAAGTTTGTGACTGTTGGTAAATGTAACTAAGAAAAACCTTAAATATTCCTTAGCTAGAACATTGCTTTGAATGCCTCAGCAGTTTTCATAAGGTTATTTCCATTCTTTGTTTTGAAGTTATTTAAACTACATAGAGTTAGGCTTTTTGTTCTTGCTATTTCTTTGTCTGTATGAACAGTACAAGAAAGTGTGTGGGGCTTTTTTTTTTTCATTTTGTAAGTGGTCTTTAAGTTCTTTTTTATCATTCTCAGGTAGCTTAAAGTTCTTGGTAGAGTTCACAATTTCTTTTTTTGTAGGTTTAGAGTTCTTGAATTTCTATTTGTCATGTAAGCAAGCATAATAGCACAGGAATAGAATGTAGAATATGTGGAATGTCCCATATGCTATTTGAGCTCTGTGTTGTGTAAAAAGCTGCAAGATGAGGTTTATAACTATGAAATAGTGTTGTTTTCCCCAAAACATGTGTACTAGTGAATGTGAGGTGATGGCATGGTGACTATGGATGCATAACACCATTTTCCTCATTCTTAATTCTAATTTGGAGCAAAAGGAGCTGGAGGAGAATCCAGATCCTCAAAGATACTTAAAAACATGTTTTCTTCTGTAGTCACTTGCCTCCTGGATTGAACTCTGATCTTGAAATTCCTAGTCAAACTACGACCAGTGTCAGAAAATTAATTAAGGCCAGATGAAGAGTCCAGCTAACCTCCTACCCAGTGCCTCATTCGCTTTAAGTAGTCACAGACATTTGCCTGTTAAAATTACTGTAATTCAATTAAAATAATCAACGTGGATATTTACATTTATTTCTAGATAGAACTTGTTACTTCATTTCACATTAATGAAAACATTTGCATGATTAATATTACTGTTTGTCATTTTGTCATGCTGCTGTACCCCATAGAATCAGGACTGACCCTGTATAATATAATGTCTTGTTCTTTTCCATGTTTTGTTTTCCCCCGTGTTTCTGACAACTTCATGTGTCTTGGAAGAGCCCTTTTCTTCTTAGTAGTTGCACCCTCCATAATTCAGCGCTTGCATTTGTGAATGATAGGGTTGGAAGGAAGGTATCATTGAATCATCAGTTCCAATGGGTTTGAAGTTATTGATGACTTTGTACAGAATATTCATTGGACTAGCCCTCTGCCTCTCTCTAGGTCTTTGGTGAACACTTCCCAAGATGGTGACACGGTTGCCTTTCTTTCAGAAAAACAAACCCAGTTAGCCTCACTAAAAGTGCTTGCATTTATTTAGGCTTGTTTTTCTTTTCATACTTCAAGGGCCATATTTTCATATGCTGACAGTAGCTACTTTTCATTGTTTTCATTAGCTCTCCTTATGTACTTTTAAAAAATTACTATACTCTTTCAGTTGTGTTTTTTTTTCTAGTGTATATTAACTCATTTGAATTTTGATCATGCTTACTACTCTTGCATTGCAGAATAACTCTTTATTGTTCTGCATTCTTGCTGTCACACTAATGCAACCTTACAGATTAGCAGCACATTTACAGTATTCTGTGTTTATGTGTATCAATACATCAAAAAGTTAATTGCCCCACTAAAACTGCCAGTACAGCCTCTCCACGTACGATCTCTAGCATATAGTGTTAGTTTTGTAACTCTGTTCACATTTGGTATATTATATTATATTTCTCATCTGTTTTCCTGCAGTACTATTCCCTAGTCAGTGTTTTCTGTGGTTCATATTTGGTCCCATGGAGCTTTTCCTCTCTGAGTGTATCTCAATAAAGTCTCTCTCAAATGATTGTAGCATTATCCAGTAATACTATGTCTTTAGTAAACATGTTAACCACTTTAAAGTGTTTTCTCTTCCTAATTCTTGAAAAAAATTTTATTTCACCTTACCCTTGCTTACTCCACCTTCTTCATATTCAACAGAGCACTGGTTAAGACATAGTCTTGCTTTTTATCATCTCTATAATAATCTTGTGCATTTTTCAGATGTTCTTTTGTGCTGTTTTTCAAATTGAGGGATTGGTTCTTCCCCTGGTTGCGAGACATGTGATCATGGCTATGTATATTGCCATAAATGTAGGGATTGTTGATTTCCATGGCGATGGTTTTGGTTATACAAGCACTTTTTAGGGTCTTACTAAGACGTAGAGTACTGAGTATGGATTTGAAAAATGTTTTCTTTCTATGATGACTTCATAAACATTCCTGTTAATAGAAACTCTTGCTGTAGAGGGGAAGGGAAGGACTGCAGCTGCTGGCATCCTGAAGTAGCCAGTCTAATTAGGGTGAGGGTGTCAGCAGCTCAGCACATGCAGAGGTGTTCCAAGCAGGGCTGGACATTTAAATAAGATCTCCTGCTTTCACTCTGCTTTGACACTTGACATTGAATCAGCTTTGCTTTCTGTGTGCTCTCCTCCTCAGCTGCACTGTGCGTCGGAGCTGGGTTAGGTGTGTGGCAGTGTTGCCTCCTGTTTCATGTCACTCTATTTGTTCTCCAGCAACTCTTCAGTACAGTGTAAGAGAGCTCTTGAGTCTGTTTAAGAATATCATTTGGGCTCTCTTGCTAGTAATCAGTGACATATTTCAGTTGTAAATACAGTACAAACAGATAGAGTTGTTTATCTTCTTAAGGAGGAAATGGAGGTCCATTAACATAACCATAAGGCTATTTAATGTCTGCAGCTACGGTGTCATCACTGGTCATGGCACGAAGTGCTATTCTGTTCTACACGCATTCAGTGCCTGATCTTTTTCTCAGCCTTACCAACACAAATGTGCAGTTTCTACAGCAGTTACTTAAGCCACTGAATATATCCCAGCTGAAGTCAGCTAGATAGCAAAATATAGTGATTGAGGCATACAGAAGTGAATAATGGTGTAAGATTATGCCAGTAAGAGATTCATTGTACTGTGAAACACTTTGAGGTGGTATGCAGAGGACCCAGTTTCTGTATTTTTAGTTGTATTAGATACTTTTTCTTGGATCATTAATTGATAGCTATGATATTGCAACATGAACTTGAGGAAGAAAAGGTAAACTGCTGAAAAACTTCAGAATATTTAGTTTATCTTCTGAATAAAAATAAAGCATTATGTTATTATAGTGCATTATCAATGAAAAATTGATCTCCAACTGACCATTTTATTAATTTTTTTTTCTCTTTTAAAGTTTGGCAAGGTAATAGCTCTCTTTGGATAGTTATATTATAGAGTCATCATAGAATGGTTTGAGTTGGAAGCAACCTTCAAGATCATCTAGTTCCAAACACCTGCCATGGTCAGAGGTGCCACACATTAGATCAGATTGCCTTGGGCCCCATCCAACCTGGCATGATCAATTCCAGGGATGGGGCATCCACTGCCTCTCTGGAACTTGTTTCATTGTCCCACTACCATCCAAGTGAAAGATTTCTTCCTAATGTCTAATTTAAATCTCCCTTCTTTTGGTTTAAAACTATTCACCCTGGTCCTATCACATATGATGTGTCACACACTCTACAACACAGAAGTAAGTGTAAAAGTAGGTCTCTCTCTGTAGTTTGCTAAGTGTAAAGAAAGAGATGCAAAATCCCCATATTCATGTTTCTTATAGAGTTTGTGTCAAGGATTCAATTATTCCTGTTATTTCCAATAGAATAATATATGAAGAAGTATTTAGTCTTTAAAAAGTAATGAATTATATTACTACTTAATTTAATGTGACATAGATTACAGCAGGCCAGTAAATCATATGCATCCTTAGATGGGCTTTGAAACATTTTATGGCCAAGATCAGGATGTAAATTGAAAAACTGGCATACCATTTTAGAGTAATGATACAGCTGCAGCAGGGAGAGAGATGGCCAAGGATAAAGAGGCAGACTCATTTTCTGAGGTAATTGCACCTGTGCTTCACTCATAGTTTTTGACATTGCAAGAGTGAGACCTTAGAAAGTGACTTCTGTTTATTGCCAGTGTTCTTGTCTGGGGCAGGGGAAGTCCAAACCTGGAGTCACATGTCTTACGAAGTAACTTTTATTATAAAACATATTTTTATTAATAAATTATGGATTTGTAGTTTACCAAGAAGCTGTAGGCAGTAAATAAAAAATACCTTAGGTCTAATTATCCAACTCTTTTTTGCTAATTGTTTTTGTGCCTTTGACTGATCAAGTGGTTTCCTTCTCACACAGTTCTTAGCTCTTTTTTTTTTTCTATTTCCTCTACCCCTTTTGAGGTTCACGTTCTTATATGACATTACAGGTTGTCTTTAGATTCAGATATTTTGATAAAAAATAATTTTTTTTCTTGAGAAACTTGTAGCTCGTATTTTTTCATTTTTGAAGAAGAGCCTTCCTTGTCTTTAATTCTGTAGCTGTGAATCAGTCTAATGAGTATTAAATAAGAACGTTTATTCAGGCTTTTTATCCTTTTTTCAGTCCTAAGAAAATCTGAATCATTGAGTATGTCACCAAACATGATATATGAGATTACTATGAAGCTATGAGCCGTTTTAAAAGTACCAGTATTGTAGGAGATACTGATGATAATCATTACGTTTAACGATATGTCCATGTAAAGGTAATGTGTGTACAATTTTATTTGCCTTGGAGAACAGTTTAAATGCAGATGAGCAACACAACCTACTCGCATTTGAAATATGTAAGTGGGGTTGCACTATATTCAGACTAAGGAGAAGGTATCAATATGGCATGACTGTTACTATCTAATTTAGCAGGCTAAATTACCTCACTAATCTCCCTAGGATCTCGTCAAAATGTATGAGAGAACATGGCTTCTCCAGAGAGCAATTCTTTAGCAAAAGCCTTATTTAAGGTGCTGAATTGTCCTCTGGAGAAGTTTATTGCTCTCCTTTGAATAAGCCAGGAGCTTGGTTAATAACTGATAATTATTTATCCTAAGGTAGGTATCAAAAGAGGAAATCGGAATGTGTCTGAAAAGTTGACCTAGATATGCCAGTTTGGGGAAGTCTGTAATTTTAGGTGAAATGGCTCTCTTTGGTCTCTTATTTCTATAACTCCAGACTTCTTGTTGAGGAGCAGGAAAATAAATGCTTACAATTATTTTTACCAAAATATGAGACATGAAAACAGGCTTCACAACAGGAAATCACAAGAGAACTTCACCTAGGTTAGACTAAATGCATGGAGGAAGAGCAGATTGAAAGAGGCTGTTTAAAAGAACTCATCAGTCTACAAATTCCTGGGTGTTTCCAAGGTGTATCTTACAAAGCCTGAGAGGCATGCCATCCCCTCCCTGAACTGTCTTTCAAAGGCAGTCTCTGCAGGAGATGCAGAGGCAGCAGCACAGTCATAAATATTACCTTTCTGAAGGTGTCTTTCCTGAGACCCCATAAATAGCAACTGCCAAGCTGCAGCCGGAGAACTGGTCTCAGGAGTTCCACAGCTGTTGCCTTGTAACTAGCAGAAGCTGCAGTGTTCGTGTGGGGATTTCGTTGATTTGCCTTGAAATAGCGTGATGGTTGCATTAATTGAAATTAAATGTTTTCAGAAAGTCTTTAAATTGATGTAATAATTATAGGTCATTTTCTGCCTGGTAGGGGATTGTTTGCTGAACATAAGCAAGTTCATATACATACAGTATATATATACACAAGTGAATGAGCTCATCAGACAAACCTCTGAGGTCAGCTTAGTTTCCAGGCTTTTAAGCAGTACTGAGCTTCCAAAAGCCAGAACAAGTGTCTTGAGATTGAGCCAGTTTATGGCCTTGTAGGACCTCCTAAATTGAATTTGATTGAATTTGAGCTAGCTCAACCTTCTGCTTAGACTGTTCCCTAAATTGGAGTAATGGCATTAGAACTGTGAAGAGATTTATTATCCCTTCAGTTCTTCCATCTAATTAATTCTGGCCTAATTGTATCTACCAGACTCAAAAATATTTAAACAGAAAAAGAAGAAGTAAATGGAGTAATAATGCAACACTAGAAGTCTAGTGTGCTTTATTTTTTATTATCTTTTTTATTTTGTGGTTTGTTTGGGGTTTTTTTTTTGAGTGGGTTAGAAGGGGGGTAGCTTATGAAAAAATTTCAAATATCAGCTAAGTTTTCCTGGCTGTTTTGGGTATCACTGTATTCCAGTCAGAATGTCTGACTGTCAGATTAGTTAGGCTTACCTGTTCTGCCCTGAATTTAGCTGGCCTGAATCATTGGTGATGTCATGAGTTCATGGATTTCTACATGAATTACATGTCTTTATTAGACCTTGTACATTAATTTGTATGTATTCGTTGCTATTGCTCTTCATATTCATATGGTATCACTCATGTATCAGTGAAGTATTATTGGTATGTTGATTTGATCTAGAGATTTCTAACAGATATTTAATGTGTTAATAGCATGTTCTGCTCACTCTCTGAAAAATAAGAACCTTTTTGAATAATACTTGTTTAGGTTTGTGTGACACAAAAAAGCAGAGGTACTGAAGCTCACTGAACTACTTTCAGACAGCACAAGATAATTGCATACAGCTCCAAGTTAGCAGCTAACCCAGTACTCTACCTGGGTATATATCACTCTGCTTGTAGTGTAGATAATTAAATAAAGCAAAAAAGATTAAATAAAGTTTCCCTCTTTTATATCTCTAGGTTAATGTAAGTTCTTAGTGTCCTGTTAAGTAAATGCACTAAAAATTGAAGTATTGGGAGCAATGAAACAAAAAATTGTCTAATAATGGCATGATTAGTGCCATCCTACATTGTTTTACGAGAAGATACTCTTCTTGACGCAGATGAATCATTTTGACACTATTATTTTGGCATGTTTTGCCTCAAATAGTCAGCTATGTTTTGTATTACGGAAAGTTTTCTTTTTCTAATAAATCAAATACCACAGGTTTCCTGTTGTCTAACTGTTACAATTTGAGTTAATGAGCTCCAGCTCCTTATCACAATGCTTTAATTTACAGTTCTAACAGGACCAATGCCAGTAAAATGTTCTAGTATATTATCTAGCAGTAAGTAAAACCTGTCAAAAAATCGATAAAAAGAACAGTGCTTAACAAAAGACATATGCCTCATAAATAATATGTCATGACAACTGGCAGCCCTCGTAACATATTTGAAGGAAAATGCTGAAAAAAGTAACCAACCATAAGGAGCTAATGGGTTATTTTTGCTAGAAATCTGTCATAGACTTTTCCTGTCACAATATTATTGCATTTGTGATAAAACAAAAGGATTGGTACTGAGATTTTTCTAGCCTACTATAGAAATTTCAATTAGCAAATATCATCTCACATTTATTTTAATAAAGAGCAAGTCTGTCATCCTATCACTAATCTCTATTTCAGTATTCCAATAATATTAGTCCTTTGTCTTAACCTCAGATCTGGCTCGTTGTTTTCCAAAAATATATGACGCACTAGTGCAAAAGGCACACTTAACTACTTATGAATCATTTGTTCAAATCATGAGGCAACATTTTGGAAGAAACATGTTCTGATAGTTTGAAAATGACGGGTTAATGAATTTGAGAGAAATCTATGTATTTCACTGGAACTGACAAACTAAATAACTTTCAAATCTCTTGATTCTAGTGTGGGGGTTTGGGGGCTTTTTGTGGGGTTTGTTTGTGGGTCTGTTTGTTTGTTTTTTAATGAGTATGCTGGCAATATTTGTTGTGAATGGGTATATTTGCTTTAATGCAGCGTTTGATGATGAAGTGTAAAACCACAGTAATAGCATGGAAGAGCCACACCACCACCACCCCCACCCCCCTGAAAAAAAAAAACCACCCAAACCCCCATGATCCTGTCTCCCCAAAGCAAGATATAAAGGTGTCCTGAAACACTAGATCTGAAAGTAAGCTTTTAGGGAGATTTCGTGGCAGGAGTTAATTGGCCACTGGAATGAAGCCTGATTTGATGTCATAGAAAACTTTGAATATGAAGGCCAAATAATTTTTATACAGAAGATAGTGAAGACATAATGGAGGGGATAGGGAATAATGCAGTAGAAAATGGTAGAAAAGTAGTAATAAAATAGAATGACAAAGGGAGGCGATTTTGAAACTTTTGTCTTGAACTGATTCAAAATTAGAAATTTAGTTAAAATGGCCAGGGAGGATGAGAGGAAGCAAGAAGAGACATGGTTCAGCATTAGCAGTTGCAGGAAGGGGAATGGATTATGGCACTGGTGATGGCAAAGGATTTCTTTGCTTTACTCTTAATTTTGATTTTCTTGTCAGCTTTGCATTTAGCTGATAAATTTAAATGCAAGTCTTCCATGTGTTCTCTGATGCAAAGAAAGTGGAAAGAAAGCTGTAACATAAATATACAAGAGTTCCTGAGTACTTAATGGGCTGGTTTATTAAAGTTCAGTACTTGTCCAATTTATCTGGATTTACTCTGTGGGTGGCAGAACAGCTATTATTAAGTATTGTCTTCCAGTATTAACATTAGAGAAAAAAAAAATCATGACATTTAAGTTAAATCTGAGTCCTCGCTAATCTTAATACATTCGTAGTTTCCCTTTGTTTCATTTGTGATTTTGCTGCACAAAGAATTCAGTGCTCCTATTACTGCTGGTGAATTGAAAGTGTGTTATTATCACATCAGCCTTGCAGAGGCTGGTATGTGAAATAATGGTAGGAGTACAACATCACAGCCCTCCTGATGTGTGAGGTGCAGAAGTTATGCTGTTTGCTAATTATGTACCTTTTCTTCTGTGAACAGAGATACTGAGTAAGACCAGAAATGATAAATGGCATCGACTACCTTTATCATGCTTTGAGGTGAGCAGTGGGTCACAATTCAAATAGCGAAAGAGATCTCCTCTTAAAAAAGAAATTGTCCTTTAATGATAAGGAGCATTATTTCTGTTGTTTCAGAGGAGAGCTGAATGACCCACTAGCTTCAAAGGTTGTTCTGGATGCTTTTCAAATGTATCTGCTTCAGAAGTGCTGTCTGATGGTTTTGGTGAATAACGTGGTTTTGGATATGATTCCAGTGCTTCTGTATATTTACCTAGGAAGCATAGTGAGGAGAAATATATATTGAGAGAAAAGAGTAGTTTGGGTCATGTGAATAATACAAAAAAGATCATCTCAGCACTCAAAGAGTCTGGTCTTCTGTGTCATTTGGGAAAAAACTCCAAGTAGACAGAAATTTGGAAAGTTTTAGTATATTTCTCCATTGATGAGTAAATATAAAATGTGTAATTTTTTGAATCCCCACTGATGAGAAAATATATAATGAATGGAAAAATCTTTCCAGTAAAATATCACCAAGTGTTACCTTATGGCGTTAGTAGATCGAAGGATGGATCTCACACTGTTAAAGATTTTCTGCTGTTACGGTCAGAATACAGACATTTGTCCTACTTGAAACACAATCATCTGTAGATCAGATGGGAATGTTCATTTTCTCTTTTGGAGTGGGACTGGGATTAATTATCTTCATTTTGACTTGTGCTAGGCCTGCATGTGTCTAATGTCACATCCCAGGAGTGTTTATTGGCACCTTCCGCTAATATGAATGCAAGAAGCCTTGCACAATTCTCTGTGCCAGTGCTGGAAATCTAAATTAAAGCGTGCTCTCAGCAAGCAGTGCTTCACAGGCCAATACATGGAAGAATATCTGTTTGCAATTTGGGCAGCGTGAGTGGTAGCCAAAGAAACCAGCTGTAGAAAACAAAAGAAAATATAAGCACTTATTAAGAAATACAAAAATCATATTTAGAAGCCTCAAAGCATGGAGTGGAACCAAGGAAAGAGATTTATGATGTATCGCTTTTAATTCTAATTTGCAGTCTGTTATTATGACATAATCTGTGGTTCTCGTCAGGGAACAGCAAACAGCATCTGGTAGCTCTTTGGATTCCCTCCAAACTGCTTCAAAATAGATGTGAATACTGTAAAGTAGTGTGAAGGATAGAGTAATCAGTTCTTTATATTCTGGTAAAGTTTATTGTTACGGATGCTGAGTTTAAAACTTAAGTAAGCTTCTTATTTCAGGTGCTATAATACTGTTTTGCGGTGTGAATGTGTGCACAGCCGTCCTTGAAGATTTCCATAAATTGGATAACGTAGAACTGTGGAGGCTGGCTGAGCTTACCACTCAGTCTTGAGCACTGTGCTGGAGTGACTGAACCGCTTTGAGGCTGTGTCTGCTTTAGGCTCACTGTCTCTTTGATGTGCCCTGTCATGCCACAGCATCACAGTCAGGGAAGGCTGTCTGGGCATGAGGCAGCGTAACTGGGAAAGCCCACGGCAGCTGGCTGACTTCTGCAGCTACGGCAGCCTTTAGAGCCAATAGCTCAAACTCTGCTGAAAGAAAATACAGTAACCTTTTGCAGATCCATGTGAGCTCACTGACAATCCTTTATGCTGATGCAGATGACTTTGCTGCTGAGAATAACTGAAAACTCTTGGCTGTGTTTGCAGAGCACTGAATGCAAGCTGATGAGTGCCATATTTTAGTTTTGGCCTTTATGGGTGGCCATGGGTAGCTAAGCTTACATCAACAAACAGTGCTGATAGTACAACCAGTGCCTAGTTTACTGTACTCCAGTGGGCTCACTCTGGAGTAGCTCTAGACTGGTCCCATGAACTAGCTGTGAGCTAGTAGAAGACTAGAAAAAGCTCAGTTTTATGAGTTCTGGGCAGTTAATTCCTGTTACTCCCCAAAATCTCTATAGGTGTAGCCTAGAAGCCTGAGCAGAGGAACACTACTTTGTAGGTATACACATACACCACATTTTCCTTCCTTGCTTTCCTTGGTATTTTAATGAAATATAATCACTTCCTTTGGAAAACTGTATTACAATTTAATTAACCTAAGTGTTATGAAATGCCTTTTAGTGTCCTGTCCAATTTCTTTCAATTTTATCATACTTTTAATTATTTCTTATAATTATTTCATAAAGTTCTCTGCTTTCTGTAAGATGACAGTGCTTAAATCTATATAAAAGATTTATGTTCCGCACCATATGTGATTATTTTCCATTTATAGTTATTTACTTTAAAAGTATGAATAATGAATAAGTGGTAAGCAAGTATATAAGAAATGTAATTATATACCAAGTAAAGGCAATTTTTGTGTTTTAATAGTTTATTAATAATTGCCTCATGCAGCGATCCTAATTGCCATTTATTTGTCAGTGTCCTGACCTCCAAAGTCACTGGTGCGTATTCAGTGAACTGATTTAAGTGCCCAATATTGGGAGTAAGGTTCTTATGCCAAAATCCCTACACCTTGTGATTTTTTTTAATGAGTTCCAGCCTGCGTGCTTAAAACATATGTACCATATAATGCAAGTCAAAGATTCATATAAAATCCGTTATAAGAGGGATGTACAGGATTTTTCAAGCCTTTTAGTGATATCTCTGTTCTCCAAAAGTCACATGAATCATGGACATGAATAGAGGAACAATTAAACTGTTTACTGCCGCGTGTCTTGTGAAAATTCTTACAGCAATGAGGAAGTAACATATATCCTCATAGTGAAGAAATGCAAAGAAATGGTTGTTTAATTATATTAAATGTTACAGAAGTGAAATAGTGAAAGACATCAAGAAAGAGCTTATTCTTTATGCTTTCAACAGTCAACTGCCTCACAAATTTACAAAGAACTTTACCATCACCAGAATTATTTGATTACTTGTTGCTAAGGAGCTGGAGTTCCAAGCATGGCATCCAAACTAAGGATTTCCTGAAGTTAGTCTTTACTTGTAACATGAGAAATAGAAGAATAATTTACTAGTTAAACCACACTCTTTTAATTTCTCATCAGCTTCTTAAGATGTTCTTAAACTAGGAAATGTTACAGATGAGTGCTATTTGTTGTCTCTTGTTAGGGAAGCAGAGTGACTCTGGATGCCAGCTTGTGACTACTGCAATGTTCTTTTAGGGACAAGACATTGATAGTTACATTTTTACTCCCCAAACCCACCCACCCATATCGGGCTGAAGAGTAGAGTACTTCACTTTAATGCAGCGTGAGCCTATTTGTTCCTAAAAATCTATGAAAAATAGAATAGAGATCATTAATAAAGCAATTTTATTACAAATTTGCATGGAGAGCATTCACAGTCAGCACTAGAAGCTGCTGGAGCAGTACCTTTGAAGTTTGCCCGGTCACCCAAGCAGACATTGTCCTGAACTCTGTCAGAACATCTTGTGTGGGGACTTCTGAAGGGCTCTTTCTCTTCTTTGAAGTTTGGTTTGTTGAGGGTTGGGTTTCTTGTTTTTTCTTTTTCTGCATAAAAAGCGTGCGTGCTTAGAGTGTGCTCTTACATTATAACCCTGGGCTGAAATGAAAGGTAGTAAATCTTACTTGCGACAAAAAAAGCAATTGTTTATACCTTTTTAAATTGTTTTTATGCTTATTGTACGCAAGCAGTGTAAGACGTGATAGACTTAGTGAATGATTCTCTTTCTTTATTTCAAGTACTGTGAATTTCTGAATGATATGGCAGGAATATTTATGCCTCTTAGTGGTCTTCACCAGATTTTTAAGTTACGCAGTTTGGGTTTTTGTTGCCCTTATAGCCAGCTATATCCTGGGCTGCTTCCAAAGCAGTGTGATCAACGAGTCGAAGGAGAGGATTCTGCCTCTCTGCTCTGCTCTTGTGAGACCCCACCTGAAGTGCTGTGTCCAGTTCTGAGGTCCCCAATATAAGAAGAACATGGAGCTGTTGGAGCAAGTGCAGAGGAGGGCCACAAAGTTGAAGAGAGGACTAGAGCAGTTTTGCTATGAAGACGGGCTGAGAGAGTTGGGGCTGCTTAGCCTGGAGAAGAGAAGGTTGAGTGGAGACCTCACAGCAACCTTCCAGTATCTGAAGGAAGCCAGAGAGGCACTCTTCGTCAGGAACTGTAGTGGTAGGACAAGCAGTAATGGGGACAAATTAAAAGAGGGGAAAGTTTCGGTTAGGTGTTAGGAAAAAATTCTTAACTGAGAGTAGGTAAGGCACTGGAACAGGTTGCCCAGCCAGGGAGGCTGTTGATGCCCCAGCCCAGGCAGTGTTCAAGGGCAGGTTGGATAAGGCTTTGAGCAACCTGGTCTAGTGGGAGGTGTCCCTGCCCATGGCAGGGGGCTTGGGACTAGATGATCTTTAAGGTACATTCCAGTCCCTTAACATTCTATGATTCTGGGATTCTTTGAGAATTAAAAGCAATGTTTTTATTCAGCTTAGCTGAAGGAACTGAGATAATTTAAGCAGATTAGTTGATGACATTATTATTAAACTCTTCAAATTCATTATTACAAGTATTGTTTGTCTGTAAATCTTAAAGTGTTTGAGAGACAAATTTGCAAGAGGGATGCTGGTGCCTAAATGTCCCTGCAGACATCTAAATCAAGCATTTAAATGTCAATGTATTCATACCTCACCTGTCGAGTACTGAGAAGAAAACTCCTTTGGATTTTTAGTTTCAAATTCCGTAGCTGTATAAGCTGATAATTTGCCACTCCTCAGCATTTTCATGGCTTACAAAGTGTGACCTGTGAATTGAGCTGCAAGGAACCTTTGCAACAGTGGCCTTATTTATGAAAACAGTGAATATACAGCATGGATGCTCACGACTCTTTTTCCATGGTGATATGCAGATAATGTCCTAAAATGTACTGATGAGCTTCCGGAAAAGATGGCATAAAATGGTTTTGCTTAAAATACTTTGCTGAAATATTTGAGAGACTGGAGTCACACTTCTTCCCTTTTTCCAAGGGTTTTAAATTCAGGTTTTCATGTTAAAGCCTAGTCCTTTCAGAGACTTTCATGGTGGAGCTATTCTATTTAAAATTAAGTACTTAAATGTCTTTTAAGCCAGAGAGAAGAACTCTGTAACCTGGGGATTAAGGCAGCCCTTTGGGATGGGAAAGCAGCCTTTCGTATTCCACAACAATGAACATTTCAGTATTCTAAATTAAGCATTCATAATAGCAGGGTCTTGAACTCAGTCCTCCATCCTCCCAAATGAATAACCTAATCATGGAGCTATGGCAATTCC
This sequence comes from Oreocharis arfaki, assembly GCA_013398015.1. Classification (NCBI taxonomy): domain Eukaryota; kingdom Metazoa; phylum Chordata; class Aves; order Passeriformes; family Paramythiidae; genus Oreocharis; species Oreocharis arfaki. Next base: position 524,347 of record VZRR01001379.1, on the reverse strand, counting down.
TGCGTGCTCGCTGTGGTCCAGGGAGGAATCTTGGGATTTCTTGTGCAGGGGAGGTGTGCTACGGGAGCATGAGGATGAGCATGGACTCTGTTATCACGAGCTGGCTGTGTCAGTCTTCTGAAAGTGGAGATCAAGTGGGCATCTGAATAGGCACCTCTTTATTTGAAGGGGTTTTGAACCTGTGCTTTCTGTTATCTCCTGTGTGCATTGTAACTGGTGAGCGACCGGGTGAAACAGCAACTCCATCAAACGTGTTTTGAAAGAATTGATGCTTAGTTTTCAGAAGGAAGCTCAGGACCTTATTTGAGAAAATATCAGAGTTACAAATAAGGGGAGTATCTGCTGCCTTCTGCCAGAAGTAAGCTGCCTGTGGAAGGCAAAGAGCGCAGCTTTCTTGACAGCCTTTTGTAGTGACCCGCTCTATGCTGAGTATTCTGATTGTATTAAACTCCTTTCCAAGACACACACACACACACATATATAAATATACACACACATACATACACACAGATATATCCACATGCATAAGTTTGTGCTCTTGTCTAAAAACAGTGGTGTAATAATGCATTCTGCGATAGTTTTTTTTTTAAAGAAAAAGATATACATTATTTCTATATAAACTTCAAGTTTTGAAATACGATGTTAATAAAAAAATCCTTTATGTAATTTTTGCTGTCATCAAAACCAGCAAATTAGTTAACTGAAATAATGATAATTGAAAGTGATTTGTATGGCATAAGTGTGCACTGCTTTGTTAAAATAATTGCAGTTCTTGTGCCAAATACTTTTAAATCTCTACTTGATTTTTAGTATTTTTGACAGAAGGTTCATTTTGTCAGCTTTAACAATTAATATTGTAATAGAGCAATCTAGGGACTTCCGTGATTTAAGTCAAACAGTTTATACTCTCATACATTGTAGAATTTTGCACTCAATTACTGTAAGTAGAACTGATGAAATGTCTGTTAGGTTTGTTCAGTATTTCTCAATAGAATTTTTGATTTTAAGTGGCTTATGACACTACTGAGCGTAAGGCATAATGGCTGGAATTCCTAATGTAAAATATCTGCATCATATTGAATATTTGGAGATTTTTCAGGCAAAATACATATTTCAGAAACCTCAAGTAGAGAAAACAGTATTTTGCTTATTTATACATATTATTTTACTTTAAATAGTCTTACAGTCCTACTTTGAAGCAGGAAGGTGAAATTACTCGGAGAAGGGGATTTTATCAAATCCATCCTTATTGTCTGCTTCACAGGCCCAAAGTTGGACAAGTTTTAAAACTTTCAGTAATACCACTTTTTGCATTCCCAATGAAAACGTTTCAGTTCTTCCTAGGTAGGTAGATCTGCTTGTCATTTAGCATTATTAACCTTTGCCATTCTGTGGAACATCAGAGCAGAATCCTGTGGACTACTATGTTGGAAACATATGGTGTCTGCTGAGGCAAGCTTAGACTTGAATATGTAGCACACAAAGTCTGTGTCGTAAGTGACATGGGAAAAGGAAGGGAGAAAATTGGGTACAAAATGTGGTAAGATTAGGAGATGGATATGGGGGAAGAATCGGGTTTACAAAGGAAAGGCACCAGAACAAAGAGAAGGAAAGCCTGGGAAGAGAATCTGATCTCGTGAATTTGTTCTGATGGTGATCACTGAGCTAGGTGAGGTATTTGGGAAACAGGACAGTGGAAGCAGGATTTACTATAGAAATGAGGCAAATGACTTCATGGAGTCTTGATTTCACCTGCATTGCTGGAGATTACATTTGGAAGGTATTGTGAATTAATTCCTTACAAGATCTGATCCAAAACCAGTCATTAGGCACTGAAGATCATTTGCATTCCAGACAATATGAAGAAACATGTTGTAAGTTCAAGAATAATGTTGCCTCGTGAGCAGGGCAAAGAAGAACATGGAAAGACATGGAAAGGAATCGATAGAAGGGAAATTACTTTAACTTGATGAAATTTATCATCAGTCCTGCCAGTCCTGCCGTTGTCTCTGGAGCAGTTAGGGACCATTGATATTACGTGTATATTCGAATGTGTGGATGGTAGCTTATTGACTGATGGCTTATTTGATTGCAGATGAGGCTGTAAATGTATTGATATGACAGAGAGAATGTCTACAAGGTGTAGTTCTTTCATCATGAATTTTAATTTCGTAGAGGTAAAATGTCTGTTTTCTTATTTGATTTTGGAGTAGAGATACACACTTGAAATTGATTATTTGGAATGCTAATGCTATGGGGATCTCAAAGTAGTTTAAAAAAGGAAATAACATCTGTCTGTGTTTATGATTTCTCAGAGGAGGCAACCATCTCTTTCCCTTGCCTGATTTCAGGGATAAGATCTAGCAGAATTCCATGTCTATCAATAATAATTATTCATTGTCTTTAAATGTGGTGAGGGCTTTGACAACCAATTTCACACTTAATCTACGTATTTTGAACTTAGAAGCTATGGTTCCTTAAGATTTCTTTGAAATTCAGGATTCAGAGGATGAGTGAGTTCATCTTTCTTCTTCAGTAGAGAATGCTCATTCTCATGACTTTTACCTGATAGAAGGGAAGCAATACCTTGATAAACCCGTACTGCCATCACCTGGAAGCAAAACTGCACATTCCCTTGCTATGAAGAGGTGTGTGTGAATTGGGCCACTTCCCCTCTCATCACCTCCTCTGCCAAGCTCGAGTGGTGAAGTTGTTTTTATTTGTTTTATGTCTGAGGCCACACTTAATAAGGTTTGTACATTTCAAATGGTACATATTGTACAAAAAGAAAGATAAGTATCTTTTCTAATAGCTTTTCATAAAAATCTAGTTGTTAATGAGGAGGTTTTCACCATGATTGATAATTAGCACTATTGACCTGTTGCAGTACCCTATATAATGTTTCCTGCCAAGACATCACAATCACCTTTGAATGTTTAGTGTATAGTCTTGTTTCTTAGTTGGGAAAAGGTGGGGTTTTTTTCTGTAGAAGTTTCTTTTCTATAGAAGAGATAAGAATGGCTTCTTTTCATTGTTTCTGTCTATTCCCTGTAAGTCTTTGGAAGATACTGGTTTTGCACGTGTAGAAACTTAGGCCAAAATTGGTACCTTTCACATTGTAACATAAGATCTATTGTAAATATAAATTATGCTAAACTGTTAATTTTCAGTTACTTCATCATGAAGAAGTGTAGTAATGCTTTATTTTGCAGTTTACAGGTTTAGACAGATTCTCTTTTTCTGCATTATTTTTGAGCCCTAAAAACTAGCAACTTTTTATAAATGAGCTTTTAAAAATGAGACGAAATATTTTTTTTTTTATGTGAAGGAGGCATTTCACAGTTGACACAATTAATTTGTTAACAAGTCATAGGGGTTTTTTAAGAGATAAAATTAACGAGATTTGTACAGTCCAAATCAATAAAAATGGGACAGTACATCAGTGGGCATTAACTCAAGTCCTAGAAGACAATTTAAGGAAAAATTATACTAAGGATGAGAAAAATTGAGGTTTTGAAAGAAAGCTGTAGGGATTACATGTTGCCCAGGGAGACTGTGAAATACCGACCTCTGGAGATACTGAAAAGCAGTGTGGACATGGTCCTGGGCACCTTAATCTTGGTGGCCCTTCCTCAGCAGGGCGTTGGGCCAGATGATCTCCAGAGGTCCCTTCCAATATTAGCCATTCTGTGAATCTGTGATGACAACCCTGTGGTAAGCCTATATTGTTTAGAGGCTACATTTTTGGCTGGATAAGGTCCTTGGAAGTGAAAAAAACCAGGTACAAAACCCCACCACATTTCGTTTTATTTATTTTTAATGATCCCGCTTAACCAATATTCATGGCTTTTATTTCCTTTTGCAAGAGTTCAGAGCACAGGTGAATCTAATTCCACATAAGGAATTAATCTCTCTACTCTGATTAGTCTTGATTTTCTCAGTGTCCTGCAAGTAAAACAAATACAGCTGCAGCCAGACCTTGGCATTAGTTGGAAAAAGATTTAGTTACTTTACAATTTATTTGTTTGGGGAACTTGTACAGCTCAAGAGAATGGTAATGGGACATATAATCTAGCACCATGAAATAACCAGTGTAAATAAGGTCACCATGATTAGTGATCAGAGCTTTTTTGGCATTCCACTGGGTCACTGAATACCTTTGTGAAATTAGATTGGTCTCAGTCCAGTTCACAGAGTTTCAGTTTTGTTTTTTTACCTCAGGAAACATCAGCTTTTGCTGGCAGTTTCCAGAGACAGATCAAGAACTTTTGCAGTCAGTCGGTTTGAGAGAAGAGTTGCAGGTGTAGCATGGGTATGTTTTGATGCTGCCTGATGCTGTATCGGTATAAAGGTGTTTATTTCAGGGTCACTAAATCAGATGTTTCTGGGCTTTGTTTGTTTTCAGAAATATGTGTGTTACTAATTTTAAGCAAATATGTATAATTTTTAATGATGCCTCGTCTTCATTTTTTTTTCTCTTATAACAAATCAATTCACTTTGAAACAATTTAGTAACAACTGCGTTGTTAGCAGTGTTTAATTGCACACACAAAGCTGATTGATATTCTGAGCTTCTCTGCTTTTTCTGCTTTTTCTTCTTCTCTTTTAAAAGATTTTGGAGATTTTTATTTTCTTTTTTTTTAAAAACCATTGGATCCTGTCAAAAATTTTGAGTTAGAAAACCCTTGAATTAGTAAAAATCAAAACTCTTCAGGGAGAAATTTCTAAGTACAGGGTGTGAATAAGCATGATTTTCCTTAGAATTTTGAGATTTGTTAAATAAATCTTCCATATGTACTATGAGGCTGATGAAGTAATACATACCATGAAGGCTGGTGTGAGGCATAACTGTGGCAACTTACTGGATCAAATCTCCATGACTTCTCCCACACCATATCATAATTCATCAACAGAGAAGGTACAAATTTAATTTTTACTTGCCAGGGTCTCAAGTACCAGCTTGTACTGCTTTCTGGCTACCAGCCATTCTAGACCATAAAATGGTGGCATTTTTTTAACATTTATAGCAGTGAAAGATTTTAATTTACAAGTTATGCATAGATAGTTTTTATTTTGGATTGGAACATAAGCGTATGAATAATGGTTGTTTTTAAACTAAATGGTCATGAAAAATTAAACTCCTTTTGCATTTAGTTTGTTCATTTTGGGTAAGAAATTAAAAACCTAGGGGGGTTTGAGTTTGAAAAATGATGTTTAAAAGCTCATAAAAACACTAAATAATTTCTTCTCCTCTCCAGATAGTATAACCTTCTCTTCCTGTAACCAGACATACTCATATGCCTCTCACTTCATTTCTTAGTGTGTGATGGAGGCATTCATTCTTCAGCTAAACACTTTCATCCTGGTTTGGACAAGTCTGCTGTGCTCATTTCAGTACTCGCCTTCGTACCTTAGGAAACACATCAACATCTTTAAGAGTCATTTTTTCATGCAGACATAATAAACACTTGATTTGATGGAAGGGACTTTATTGCAATATATTATACATCAAATTCATTGGTAATTGCAACTTATCTTGAGACCTTTCAGAATATAGTTGAGTAAAAAAAATAAAAACAAGGTAATTCTTCTCTTATGTACGATAAGTATGAAATGCTTTTAAACTCTGTGCTGCTGATTCCACAAATATGTGCTGCCCAAACAAGATAGCTGTTTGCATTGCTTTGGACTTTGCAGAAAGAGAATTTCAAGGGCTAGTGAAAGCTCCTCCACTAAATATTTCTCCTCACCTTCAGTGTTAACATTTATGTCTACATCATGGACTGTGGCTTGGCAACTTGTATCAGCCAGTTCCCTCAGGACTATGGGATGAATATCATCAGGTTCCACAGACTTACATTCGTTCAGGTTCCTCACGTGGTCATGTAACTGATCTTTACTTACAGTGGGAAGTACTTTGCTCCCCCAGACCCCATCCTGCTGCTCATCCTCTCAAGAAGTGTGGGAAGAGAGGTTGCAAGCCAAGACTGAGGCAAAAAAGTTGTTGATTACCTCAGTCTTCTCATCATCCACAGTTACCAGTTTACCATCATTGCTTATTGAGGTGTTAAGCCTTCTTTGGCCTTCCTTTTCTGGCTAACAAACCTGTAGAAGCCCTTCTTGTTATTCTTTGTGTCCCTTGCTAGGTTCAGTTCCAGCTTCTCCTTGGCCTTCCTCACCCCTGAACACCCAAACTATCTCTATGCTATTTCCAGGTCACCTGTGCATGTGAGCTCTGCCTGAGTGTTTACTTCTTTCCCTTCAGTTTGACCAGCAGTTCCCTACTCACTCATGACATACAAAGCCTCATAATTATTGTGCATAGGCATCTGTGGGGAGTGAGGTGGGTGAAGGATTTCGCTTGCCACTCTGAGCATTGACTACTCTCCATGTGCTCCGTTACAGCTGCTGTCTTTTCCTTGCTGGGGGATGGATAGAGGATCCTCTTGGTCTTGAATTATTTCTGGTGTCTTCTCCTGTCTCAGGGAGGCTAGAGTTTGGTTCCAGTAGCCTATCTCCCCTTCTGATTCTCTAGTACCCTTTAACCTTTCTAACTCATCCTGTAGCGCTGCTGCTGGGTTAAGCAGGTCATCCTTGGTCACTGGCACAACTGCTCTCTCTGCTACAACCCAGTGGAAGAACTAGGCACTCCCTGCAGCCTGGTACTAGGATGGCCACATGTGGTTTTGGGAGCTCTGTCTGGGGCACTACCTCATTTTTGGTGAGCAGAGATGACTTGTCTCCCCGCTGAGTGGATACCATACCAGAGCTCCTCCCCAGAGGGTGATGACACCAACTAAGCCTGGTGTAGGTAGGATATCCGTGTTCTTCACATGTGAATAGCCTGCTCCTGGTCACTCACGCTCCGTGGGGTGACTAATCTCCAAGTAAGGGTGGGCACTGTCCCTGCTGGCAGCACCTGTGCTGGGTCAGAGCTGAATCTGAGGCGCAGCTGCTTCACTGCCAGTTCAAGAATAGGGGGTTGGGCCCATCTCTCTGTTCTGGTGTCGAGGTCTTGCTGGCTCAGAAAGCTCTCCTCCCTCCCTTGGTGGGATCCTCAGCTCCAGAGCTCTTCTGTCTGTGCAGGTTGCCTCAGAGTCTTCACTGAAGATTTATGTTTAAGTAATAAATATAGCAACTGTGATGTGTTCAACGTTTTGAGGATAAAAGGAAGGAATCACACATATCTGCCAAAACATGTAAGTCTTTATACACAGAGCTCAAGTGAATTACAGCACTTCGAGCCTGTAACAGCGTAGCAAGAAACATTAATCCACTTCTCTGTCTAGTAGTCTGTCTCCTGACTGCTATTATCCAGCTATATGATTATCCAGATTTTCAATATAATGTGTAGGAGTGAAATAAGGATTATTTAAGACATCAAGGCAGACTACTCAGGTTTTCTTTTTTTTTTTTGGTTAGTAAAGTTGCAGCTCATATTGTATGATATTTGTGATTCAGTCATTGTAGATCTGAAAAAAAGGTGGTGCTCTTAATTTTCTTCAAGGGTTTGTTCATTTCTTTGGAAAAATAAGTCTTCTTTTAAGTCCTCAATGTGTGACAGTGTTGAGCTTTGAAAAGAGAAAGTCAATGCCGTGCAGAGTGAAGAACTAAAAAGTTCCTGAGAAAAACTTAAGTGTCTTCTTTGCCTAACTAGGTTACAGAAATCTCTGGGAATTGCTAGTTGGAAATACCTTCCCCAGGTAAGCTTCTTTTATGCTGCAGTACACAGCAGAATAATGCCTATAAAAGGGTCACTGAAGTGAAATCCATTCCAGATATCTTTAATTATTTTATTATCACTCTACTATTGGATTTGAAGAAAAGACTGACTTAAAAGTGACAGTAATACTTCATCCACCTTCAGGTAATTCTGGGTGTCTGTCTACTCGCAGTTTTCTATTAAGTAAAAAAGGAAAAGCCTGTGAAGGGAATTTCGGTGGCATTTCTTTGCTATATAATTTTAAAATAAATTCTCCGTATCAGTGATCTCTAAGAGTACATAGGTTCAGTTCCAGCGTTACTATACTTTAAATAAACCCCAATATATTTTATATAAACCCCACACTTACAAAAGCCCACCCATACAGACAGTCCTCTCCTAATCAATGTCAGAAGCAGGGGAGGATGAAAAACAGGACAGGTTTTTGTGATAGGGGAAATAGGATGAGTAATAGCAAGATTCTATTGAGAGATGCAGATTATGCTGTGGGGGATCAGGCTTTGGGAGACAGAGAAGCAGCTCTGAGATAAAACTCCTCTTTATATTGCTTCTATGTGTACACAGTCACAGTGCAGCTGCGTCGCAGATTTTTTTACGTATAGCCTCTAAGCTGTAAATATGAAAATAGTGTAAAGTAAAAAGTAAGTCTGAAGGATAAAATCACCTTTAAAAAAAGCATTCATCAAGCAGTATATACCTTTTCTTTGATAAGATAATGTAATTCTCTAATTTGGAATGAACACTAGAATAAAACATTATAATGAGTATCAAAATTATGAGGACCACTTCTGCTCTTAACATTTACCAGGGCACAGTTGCACACAATTCACCTACCAAGTGCCTCATGTCTCTTTTTTCTGCTTTCATCGCGTATATTTCTGATCTGCCTTTAAAGATAGCCTTTTTGTGGAGTCACAAGTTTAATGGCCATTATAGGCATTTCACAAGTAAATTACTTTGTCACTGGAGTCTGTGCTACTATTTGTCCAATATCTGTATTCTTATCTGTGTCCACAGCTGGGAACTACTTGCACTCTTTAAAGTCTCCATGTTAATAAAGCAAAGCAGAGCACAGACTTAGCACTTGAGTATTCTACTGAGAAGCACTTTGTGCTGTTGTGAATTTTACTTTTTTTAAATTGAAATAGGAGTGCTGAATATAGGCTGCTGCCCTGTTTCTTTGAAGTGCTTTGGGCTGTTGTCTAAAGATGTTGTCATTCAAGAGCCTTGAAATCCAGCTTTTGAATGTCATACCTCACCGTAACATGAAGCTTATTTCTCTGCACCTCAGTCTTTCCATTTGGTCACTCATCATGGTGTCTTCTGGTCTTATTGGTCTTGTTTTGCTCCTGGTGGTCCATTTCAACTCCATTCTGCAAAGAAACATACCATTTAAAAAGCAAAATGGGATATGTCCCTGTTGCTGCTCTGCTGCTGACATTCACCCACTTCCCTGTCATCAGCTCCTGAATCAATGGATGTTCAGAGTTAATGGCCATGCTGGTAGGAAACATATTACTCCTGTACAGTGAAACTGTTAAGTGTAGAAAGCTCTTGGTTCCTCTGTCACAGATTCCCAGACGGAGAATGTCTGCTGGCAGTCAGGCTTCTGATACAAGATGGGTACTATAATTTGCAGAGAGGGTTTTGATCATAAATAGCTCTCATGTATTAAAATCAAATTCATAACTTGAGACAGGGTGTCTTAGAAACTCCCCTGAAAATTTTACTTCTTTAGATATAGGAAATTAAGTTTTTAGAACACAGTTAAACTGTTGCCTTTGGCAAGGTAATTTCTGTCATATTTTGTGGTTTTAATTTTTTTTTTTTTATTTTAGACTTGCCATAGTGCCCAGAAGTCCTGTTCTTGAAGCATATTTTTCTGTTGTAAGTAGAATAGTGAAGGCTTCAAGGGCAGCTCTTGCATTCTGTTGTATCAACTTCGCTACAAATGCTAAAACATTTGTGATACTGATGTTATCCTATTTTCTTCTTGTTGTCTATCATGATGAGCTGTTTATACCAATTCTCAGTTGTTCATCATGGCATTAATAACTGATTTCATGTAATCTTGTTATTTCTGCAGAAAACGTAATATAAATACTTTATTCTTCGTAAGACCCTGCAAGTGGTGGTTTTGGAAGTTATAATTATCACTATTGCAGTCACTAATTACAGTTCTAATTATAATCCAAAAGGTATATTTTGTTGTAAGAAGCTGTTGTTGTAACACGAGAAATTTTTAGAGTTGTGCCTTACTTTGAAAGATTTAAGGAATTGCAGCAGCAGTCCCTGTAAACAGCAAGGTTTACAATTAAGAAAATAATTGAAATCTGTGCCTCACAGAAAATCTATTCCAATATCCATTTTCAGTAGCTTTATGGTATCACTGTCTTAAGTTTTATTTAGTATATAATCCCTAAAAATTATTGTCTTTTTTTTCTCAGTTTGATAGACTGATGCTTCTTGCTGCTAATGTTAATAGGAATTAAGTGTTAGAGTTTAAACTAGTGTTTTATCTACTATCTTGGACAGGGCTGGAAAGATCAGGGAAGATACCTAGTGAAAGAATCTATAATGAACTTCTAATATTAATATAAGGGAATTCTTTCTCGATATAGAGATCTTGAAGCATTTGGTAGTTCTCATTGTTTTCATTCTAACAAACGTAACTTTTCAGACTAGCCTCAATTTTAATATAAAGTTTTTAGATAGAAATGCGAAAAACATCTTGATGATCATACAATCACTTTAAGATAAACAAATGAAGTTTTTAAATCAAAAGACTCCAAAGTGCTAAATGTTTAGCTTCCACAGTAATTATGGAAAGGCATTATTTGTTTTCATTATATAAAATCTGCTTTAAGATAGAATGGTGTGGATCATTCAGAAATTTGACAGCTAAGACTAGAGGCATTTTCTCGTGAGAGCACAGTAATGCCATCAGAGAAGAAAATAAGGCACCTGCAGAATTCTGATGAAGAAAATGGTATATATTGATGATTTTGAGTCTGTGGAAAAAGCTTGTCTAATCTATCTCAACAGCCACTAAAGCAGCTGAACTCATTATTGAAAGGTTGACCTATGTGCTGTACAGCCTATTCAGTTCTCTATCTTTCAGGAAATTTTTTTAAAGGATTTTGGAGGTGCTCTATGTTATATGCTTCAGTCTCAGCGTCACTGAGTTTTTGGTACAGTGATTATGACCGAAAGACCTGGACAAAAAAAACCTCAAGTGCAGTTTATGTCCTCCTATAATTCTTCAGACACTATAAAAAAAAGAATTACTGCCCTGACACTAATGATTCACTCACTATTTGTGTTTGCTCTGTTTACAGTTCTTATTACAACTGCTAGTGCATATCATCTACATGAATGGGCATGCAAATAATAATATCAGAATTATGATGTATGTAGCTGGTAAGTTTTCAGTTTAAAATATCCTGGAGGTTGTTTCAGACAGGTCAAATTCTATCAGCCAGACATCATGTATTTCTCTTGTTATTTATTTATCTTCTTAGGTATAAGCCCATGGGAATTTGGTCAACCACAGGCAGGATCATGACATCCAGGTCTTATCTGGGGATCATATGAATTAAATTAAGACATTTTGAATTACTATTTCAAGTCTAGAACCCCCTTGATTAAATATATTTCAATTTTATGTTTCAGATTGCAGTGTAAGCAGTGTGATGTACAGCATCAGAACAGAGCTGAACAAAATTGGTTTTGAAAGGTTAAAATGGTTCATTTTGACACTCCTGACCTCAAAGCGTTCCCTGTTATAATTTTTTTTTCTTTTTTTTCCGCTGCAAGCGATCTGGAATTTCTTTTGTGTTATTTTGGGCAATGAACGGAGGAAAAACTGATCCGCATGTCTGCATGCATAGTCATGTATTTTCACACATCAGTTGGAATACTCCTAAGGATGATGTCAGGAGTAGGAATAACAGTTTCTACGTCAATGACAGAAAAATTTCAATTGGAAATAACATTTCCATATGTTCTCACTTCTGTACTGTCAACATGTATAGGGCATATCCTTTTTCTTTTTCTCCCCTTTATTTCCACTTTGCTTTCTGGAGCATCCACTACACTTGGACTCCACTCTGGAACCTGATCTTCTCACTACTCTTATCGCTGTATTACAGGAGCGAATAGTGCTCGTGAGCAGGTGGGAATTGCTGAAGGTATCCCTTCACTTTCTGTCACACAATTAGCTGCCAAGTCTGGTGTGGCTGAGAACCTGACAGACGTCCGTCCTGAGACCTGAGCATGTCCAGTGAACTGCATTCTGCTGCATGATTTTATCATATTGGCGATAATGATTTGCTGTGCCCTGTTGACAGTATATCAAATTAAAATTAAAAATCTGACACAGTGAAGGAATATGTTACTTAGCCTGTCTGTTTAGCCAAAACTGCATACACAGAAATGCAGTATGGACGTGTACAGAAACTGGTAGTGCAATTAATATATATTGTACTCAAAGAATAGGTTTACAATTGCTTGCTATTCTAGAAATACACATTCTTTGCATCAGCAATATTCACACTTTATTATCTTTCCACTCCAAGACTTTTTACATAGGCGTGTAATGACAGGAAGGTGTAATGACTACAGTGACAGAGGGTAGGTTTAGATAAGGTTTTAAGAAGAAATTCCTTCTTGTGAGGGCGTTGAGGCACCTGAACAGATTGCCCAGAGAAGTTGTGGTTACCTCATCCCTGGAAGTGTTGAAGATCAGATTGGGCAGGACTTTGAACAACGTGGTCTAGTGGAAGGTGTCCCTGCCCATGGCAAGGGGTTTGGAATGAGATGGTCTTCAAATCCTCTCCAACCCAAACCATTCTATGGTATTTGAAAGGTCGTGTTCTTGTCACAAGGTAAAAGATTTTTAGCAACACGAGAAAGCTGTCGTGCTTCAGTTTTAAAATGCAGTGGTGCATCATCTAGTCTTGCAGAACTGTAATATGTATTTTATAATTCCGTAAGCATGTGTAGATTTTTGTTAGTTTACAGTTAAATATGCACCACTTTAACAAAACCTAACAAGATGCAATGTGATACTCTATAATCAGTAATTCACCAGGAACAAAGGTCAGACATAACTTGAGAAATATTACATATACACGATACATATCTTACATAGGTATGTTTTACATGTGTATATCTGTGTAACAATCTGAAATAATTTGTTACATTAGGGTAATGTTGGTCTGTTATATAATTAATACACTCTTTTTAAAGTAAAAAATATTTTAAGAAAAAACCACAGTGGTCGTGTCAAATGAAGCTTTTGATCATAACTGTCATGTTTCAGTGCACATTCTCTGGTAATCTGCCGATTACCAGATCCTGTGAAAGAGAGGGCACAAGTTAAGCTGTCCTGATACCTGCACAGGAATCCTGTACTGCTATAAACTTTAGACACTCAGGTGTTCAAGACAATTTGGAGGAAGAGCAGGTGGAGAGGACAAGATCTGATAAATAGGGTTGTCACAACCCAAAGTGGTATTAGCAGCTGTTTACATGTCTCCTGTTTAAAAACTCTAAACCCACTCTCTCTATTACTTACTTTCTTGGCACATCTGAAAAATAACTGTAAATAAATTCTCTTACTCTAATATAATTCAAACAGGAAGAGAGGATTGCACAATATGATGTGATGTATTGTTGCCCAATTTTAAGTAGAAGCAAATCCTCTCCAACGCTGAAATGTGTGAGTCTCAAAGTCTCAAACCTGACTTGAGGAAGGACAAAAGTGATAAAAATCAAATTTTGACCAGAACTCCAGAGGCCATGTGAGGGAAGCAGCAATAATATATGGCATTTTGAAATTCATCGTTTGAAACAAGTCTATACATGTTACAGCCTGGCCTAAAACCATGTGGTCACAGGGCTGTTGAATGGTTCCAAAATGCTCAGCCTAAGGAGAGGAGCATTAGGTGTTTCTGCTTGGAGTTTCTGGCCACTCTTGTAGTCTTGGGACTCTTTGCTTTAAACAAGCTGGCTGGAATGTTTCAACTCTGAAATACATGGTTTGGGTCTCCCATATATCTCTGCCTCATTGTCACTCATCCACAAACTCCCTCAGCATTTGATAGCACTCAGGCATCAAGTTTAACCCATTCATGGGTACAATAGATAGCAAACAGTGTTGGCACAGCAGAGGAACCTTAGAGCAGTAGCCAGTTTTAAAAGCACTTGGAGAAAGATACTTTAAAAATACCCTTACCATTCAAGCTGAGTGTTTGGATTGGGCAGAGAGGACACTTTGCCCATTATTTTTCAATATATGACATCAATACATGACATATGGTGTCAGTAAAAAACATCCTCTTCTTTTAAAAGGAATCTGTTTCCGTAAGTTCAGCTGGAAATTCAACTCTCTTCCCTTAGTCCCACTCATCCCATCTGTGCAAAGAAAATGTACTGCTCTAGGGAACAGATGGAGTCAGTGGCTCTACTTTGTTGTGCTGTGGGCTCCACATTCTGGGTTAGTCACGTTCCCTGAGTAGGGTACTTTCCTGCAGTGTGAGATAGCAAGCAATGTTATATGAGTTTATTAGATACTCAGCATATAGGAGAAAAATACAGTTCTGAGTGCTATTAATCGGGCTTCTTTCTGGCCTACTAGAATTTCTCTTTCTGGATGCATTTGAAATTTCATATCTGCCTAAATGCTATACCTATGTTTCTGTTCATAGTTTTTCCTTAGTTTTGCTTTCTAAGTATGTTTCTGCTCTGGAAAAAGAAAGTCGACAACTGTTCTAAAAATAAAAAATGCATCCCTTGCAACTTGACTTAAAAAATATTTGCAGTCTCAGAAAGCACAGTATTCACCATGCAGAAATTAGTTTCAAGAGAGATTTGTGATCAAAAGAGTCCTTTTCAGCTTGTTGAACAACGATAGATTCAAAAGTCGTAGGAACAAATGCATAAGGAAAGAATGTGGACGGTATCACAGATGCAACATTCATCCCTTGGGTGCTGTTGAAGTTTTTGTGAGAGTTTGCTATGAAACTTGATTGAAATTTGCTATTTAGAGGAGCCACAAAGGAAGCATGAAAAAGCTTTCAAGAGTATGTGAGTCATCAAATACCTGTGTTCCAGTACTACTGTTGTCAAGAGAAGACTTAGGCTTTCTTATTGCAACTATGAAGTTATTTTAAGATAAACTTCTACATCTTCGGAGTTTGACTTAAGTATTATACTGAATTTAAAACATTAACAAAAATATATTTTCTTTTGTAGAAAAGAAATGCATTTACTTTTTCAGTGGAATAAACTTCCACTTTTTTTAGAGCAGATGTCTTTATTTTTCTATAAAATAAAACAAGGAACACGGGCTTTGAAGAAAAAGATCAGGGGCTCACTTTATTTAATAAACTTTTTCTTGATTCTTATGACACACACTATCAGCATCACTTCAGCTCTTTAGCAAAACCTTCTTTTAAGGGTCAAGTCCTTATGTTGAGATGACATTCACCATTGTTGACACTTGTGTAAGCCATCCAAGAAGGTGACAGGCATTCCAATAACCTGTCAACACCTTACCTGTGACAGCTACTCGCAGGTTATATGTTCTTGAAACATAGGTCACATTTTTCCAAAGGCAACTGTAATGTGAAATTAAGGTCACAACTTTGATACAGATGTATACAGACATGCGCCTGTTACACTGAGTCGTGAGAATTAAGCAGAAAATGATAAGGTAGTACCTAGAATCAGTTAGAAACCATGAAGATTTTCTTCTGTCTGTATAGTGTCTGCATTTTGACTGTATAGTAGCTGTAGTACTTAAGTATTTCTGATTAAATTGTTGTCATATGACATTTGTGTTGCTGGTATTGGGTATGGTAAGTTAGAGGAAGGTATAGGAAACACCTTTGGGACTTTAAATTCTCTCTGCTTTCAGTAAATGAGTATCCAAGCTATGTAGTTACATATAAGTGATAGACAATGTAGGCTCTATTCCTATGTCTGCAAAGACTGTTTTATAGATTTTATTCTTTTTACCATTTTAGATAATATTGCTGTGTCTCTTATGTGTATTTACTGTACTAGAATCGAAATGTACCAACTGATGATTCAAACCTTGTGAACTAACTGCAGTAATGAAAATTTGTGTGCTGCTCAGTGCTCTACTATACACTACAATAATGCCTCTAGTCTCTTCAGCAGGCATTTTGAGGGTTTGATATTAATGAGATTGGAAATGAAATTTAGAAGACTTACAACTGATGTATTTAGAATTTTTTCCATTAAGTCAGTTCACTATATTTTGCAGATATGAAAGAGTTTTAGTATTTTTCTATTTTTTTTAGTTTTTTTCTAACGTGTAAATATTGGAACAGAGAAATTGGATGATGCAATTTGACAGCTGATGTTTGACTGGTTTGCATTAACATTTTGTCCAAGCAGTGCTTTTATTGCATGTAATACCCCAAATTGTTGACACTTCTATGAATGGTGATGAACTGTCACAGAGTGGCCAGCATCCTAACTGTGCAGCTCCAGCTTTCCAAAACAAGACATGTGGATGAAGAACACTGGATGTGAATTGATAATTAAGATATAATGGCTGCAGAAATGTATGTGGGCTAGTTGGTAAGGGACAGAAACATGACAGAGATTGTTCTAATGGTTCTCTGTTACAAAAAGCCATGCTCCTTTGCCCAAAAGTACTCCCAAGCACTTTTAAAAGTGTTAGTGCAGATATAGCCTGTCACCTTTCATTATCTGCAATCCACTCTGTCAGACTATTACCCTTTTAAAAGCATCAAATTACATCATTTATCAGTGCTTTCATGTAGTGCTTCATTTATTAATATCTCTGTTATCTGGACCTTTCTGATAGATGACAGGTCTTTTTCAGTACTGATTTTCAGACTTATATGTGGTGCAAATGATTTTTCTTCATTATTTTCCCTTCCCTTATTGATTTTGTTTTTACCTTTTTTCCCCCTTTTTATGACTGAGATGTGTTATGGCAAGCATATTCTGTGATGTCTGGTCTTCCTTTTGCTTTTTAGTACTTAGTACTGCTTGACTGTAGCCTTGTATTTTCCTCAAAGAAAGACTGCTGTTTGTGGCAATTCTTTTCAGGTACATGAATTTAACTGAGTGCATTATGGCCTGAGCAGTGTGGTGTTTCTCTTGTAAATGACTTATTTTGGGTCCAGAAGTCAGCTGCCTGTGTGGTTTCACCAGAGGTGCTCTGAGGAAGCCCCTGGGTCGCCATAAACTCGGGTGCCTTGCAAGCCACAGAAAACTGACCTCAAGTTGTTGTTCCCCTGATTTAGTTCAGCCCAGGCTGGTTCCTGAGGTGACGCTGAACAAGCCGCTCGAGCAGATGGTCTGCTCTGGGCCCTGCTGGGTGTTGGGTTTGTCCCGCAGAGCCCCGTGTGGCTGGATGGCTCCCGGGCCTCAAGAGCAGCTTTCTGGAGAGAACTTGTGACCTTCCTTAGCTTCCAGTCTCCAGGGTGATCCTGTGGTGGTGCTCGGGTGGCCGCAGCTGTTGACTTTTTAGCTGACTTTACTTGACATTATGTGACCATTTATTAATTCAGCCATTATTATGCTAAGTATTAATTACTGTTATGTAACAACCCACTTAGTGATTTATATTTCTGGATAATGTACCTCCAGCTTTCGGTGAGTTACGTATTTATAAAGGTACTCTCAGGCCTGTTGAACTTGGGAAGGCGAGTAATATTGTTGGTGTAGGACTGGCCAGGAGCAGCAGGTGCCCAGCTGTGGGCCCGGGCCACTCTTTAGGGTCCTGGTGGCACGGTGAAGCCAGGCCACCAGCACACAGGCCACCAGCACACAGGTGTGATGGCCAGGATCAGGACAGGTGAGGAGAGCCAGGGTGAGATGCAGCCTGGATGATCAGGCAGGAACACAGGTATGAGCAGGCTGCCTGTAGGTTGGGGACTGGCCCATGGTTTGGCCACGGTGGTCACTTGGGTAAGGTCTGGCTCTCCCTGAAAAGAACCCTACAGGGGAAGATGTGGCAGTCTGACAACATTATTCAGTATTAAAAGTACCTTACATAATGCAGTTTCCTAATTTATCAATTCATTCTAACTGTGAAACAGTTAAAGATGACTGTAATGTGATTACTGCCACCAAGCTACACCTTAGATACAGTGTTTGTGAAAAATATTTCAATATAGCATTCATAATGGTCGCATTATGGTTGTCTGATTTCTGTTTTGAGAACCACAATTTTTCAGGTAATATAAATTCATTGGAAAAAATTAAAGCTATGCGTAAATAAAAATTCAAATTAAATTCTTCCGAAAGATTTTTCTGCGGTGAGTTTTCCCTCTCCACATGTGCTTTAGCTACAGGAACCTGGTGATCGACCAAAGGATGATGCCATCCTTTAAAGAGGTGTAGAAAACATAATTGGATGAAAAACAAGTTACAAGCAGTTGCTGCAGAAATTGAATGAGTCTTGGGTTGAATGAATTGCTTTGTTTGAATTTTTTATTGAATTAATGGTTTAAGTTGCAGTTGCTGCAGAGACTGATATTAGGTAGAGAGTATTTTTCGTCTCAGAAGAAACTTACCAATAACTGAAGGGAGTTTCGCTCCCCGTAGTATGAGAAGGACTAGGTTATGACTTCTCCTAAAGCTCTTAATTCCTCTTCAGGTCAGTTTAAGGAGAGCTATTATCACTCTTAGTGAGAATTGTGTGTTGAACTGGAATTGGGTGGCAGAAACATTAAAAGAAACTGTTCTTAAATTATTTATGTGTGGTGCTAAATGCAGACAATCTGACAGATGAATACCTGAGCATAGATGAATGACAAGTACTGCCTTAATCAGTACTGAATGGTAGTGACTGCAGAGCAGCATACGCAGAGGAAGCTGTGGGCACAGGACCAGTGCATGTTTATATTCCAAAAGATCTATGATAGAGGACTTTTCCAAGTCAGGACACGTCATGGGGAAGATTTTGCAGTGCCCAAGTGATGCACTTTCTGTTGGGTTTGCATGTGCAGTATGGCCTTGATACAGACAATCAGTGAAATACAGACCTGACAAAGGGTTGTATCGTGTGCATATTCTCCAGGAAGAGCAGAGTGTCACGAGGCCTTCACTGACAGTGTAGTTTGGTGTCATCACCTTTGTCATCAGGGCCATGTCCATATGAGTGAGATAAAGAGGTACTGAGGGGGCAGGAATCCATGGGTCTGGTTGACTGTATAAACTGCATGCTTAATGATTTGTATGAGGAAAATTGTGTCTTAAAGAAATTCCAGACCAATTATAAGAAAAATCAGCAAGTTAAAGAGTTATTTCTGATTTAAGGATAGTGTATGATATCTTGTTTGGAGACAAATGGAAAATTTAAGGTTTTTTCCCCATATTTTCAGGGACATGCAACCTCTTCTATTGATCCATAGAGCTGAGTATTTGTTCAAGCATTAGCATCCCAATTCCTGTTGTCTCTTTCTCCTTAGAACTGGCAAAGAACGAGGAAAAGACTACTGCCTTGGCTATGTCTCACTGTTGTCCCTAATATAAAACATTAAACATTCTCTTCTTGATTTTAATCCCCAAGTAGTTTGGAGATTACCCCAGCTCTTTCATTAGGTCTTCAAATACTAATTCTTGTTAGTCCATGGATCTCAGTCTAAACCCTGATCTTCCTTTTGTGTTGCCTCAGAGGAGCACAAGGTAAACTTCTATGAAATAATGTAACTACTCTTTAATTAAAAAGGAAATCCTTTTTGTGATGACTAATTCTTGAATTTAGCACTAGTTAGGTTCATAGAGCACTGAAAACATAGTTTTCCATGCTGAATAATATTGTCTCATTGCCTATATTTCTCTCCTCATTTGCTTTAATTGTAAACACATTTGGGCAAAAACTAGGTTTTGCTGCTGAGCACTGTAGGCTTATGATTCTTAGCTAGGGATGTTAGACACTGTCCTAGTGAAGTATCTACAATAAAACTTAAATTGCAACTGTTCTTGATAATACTGCTGACAGTTTGTCCGTGGTAAAAGCCTAATAAGATTTGCTTGCCCTGTGAAATTCTGTTTAAAAAGAAATCTTCTGTTCAGTAGATTTGCAGTTAGTATGAATGCAGATGTGATGGTGTTTAATTTCGGAACAGAACTAAATCCTTTTTTTTTTCTCTCTGTTAACACGGTTCATGCTGGGCACAGTTAAGAGCACATTTTCAGTTTATTCCTACCCCTTCACCCTGACTGAGTTTGATAATTCACCTGCAATAAGAGGTTTAATAGACTTCACCAGTTTAAGCTCAGGGAGCCACTTGACTGTGCGCAGGTGTTTCCAGGGGGCTCAGATTTTGCAGCTCAGAAAATTACTTTGAGGAAAATTCTGTCAGAGCTTTGTTTCAGGTAGGGTTCATGGTGACCTGATCAACTTTACGTAAGTGATAGGCTTCTTCAAATGGCTTTGTCTAATGGTACAGATACTGATATCTATCTTTTGAAGGTACATGTCACTCTGGTTTTTCACTGCATGCTTTGTTCGCATTAGCAGTGAAGGACTTTCTCATAAGTTGTAAGATAAACAATGTCTATGTTTTTGTAACAAATCTTTTCTAGGCTGTATTTTTAGAATTGTTTTGCATTCCTTCTCCGGAGGCGGAGGAAGGTGATAGACTGAATTTATATCCTATCAATTTGGAGAGGCTTAACCTCTTCATCCAATTGTTGATTGTCTGTACATATGTATGTAAGTGTGAAAATAAACGAGGGGCCAAGCTTTTGCCTGTTAACCCGAAACCTTAGCGTGTGAATGAAACCTGCGTCCGTGCCTGATTGTTAGTGTCGATCTGCGACAGGTACATATATTGGTGACTGTAAATACAGTGATAGATGCTGTAATATAATAAAAAGACCTTATTATATATCCATCTCTAAATACCATTCTGAATTATTTTACAAATTACTTTTGAGCTGTTCATATTTTATTGTATAGTATGTGTGCCAAGACACTGTATATCAGAGGGATAATAGAAAAGACATCTATCAGAGTGATAATAAAGCATTTAGATGTGAAAATTTTCAGTTAAATTGATGCTATTGATAGCCTTCAGAATGTGCTGTGCTAGGCATCATATGCTTGTAACTGATTTTACAGAATTACATCCTTGAATACCACCTGGAAAAATATTTCTAGTTGCTATATAAAGTTAAGAAGAAGTGTGGCTTTCAGTTTTGCTTTTTATCTATGGAACATCTAGTGTTGAATTTTGCCTCACTATATTTCTGTCAAATGTGCTGCACTATACCTCTAAATATTTCCCAGGTTGTTTCTTATTCCGTAACTAGAAATTTTTGTATTCAGGGTGGAGGAAAGGAATATCTGCTTTTAGACCTGTAGTGAGGGGTTGTGTGTATGAATAAATGATAGAGGAAGAAAGATAAATTTTAAATGGACAAAAAATAAGCTGTCACTTGGTTGACCTATGGTCTTTTGCTTTCCTCCTTATTCTTAGATATTTCTTTCCTTGTATTTTGTGTATGCTTCCATGCAATCAGGGCATATTACTTAGCCTTTCCATGTAATTCCTGTGTTCCTGGGTTTTTGCATTACTGTGTTTATGTCTGTAGACACTGAAGTCTCCAGAACAGGAGGCATGGGAGGAATAAGGGAGATCTGGGTGCAGCTATTACTATGATTTTGTTTGTGCTTATGAATTCTTCAGTTTAAGGTCAGACATCTTCCTCTACAAGTTGTTCTCAAGTCATTCAAGAAATATTTGTCATCTCTCAGTTTGAATATTATACATTAATAGAACTATGTAATTACTTCCCATTTCTTTGTGTTTTACATGAAAATTCTGCTTGTGAAAATGTGTATACAGTTCTTAATAACCCCTTTAAAATCAGGGGCTTGAATTACTCTTTTTCTTCTATAGTATGTTCTGGTTTATGGTAGTTCTGTGGTTTTGACCTTTATTAGCTTCCCTTGTGAACTTTCTTTCTCTGTATACGAGCTAAGTCATAGCTCTCTGATGTTTCACTTTAATATCTCTGTACCTGAAACCTCATTAATGTTTAATATTCATAGATGAAAAGTGAAATTTAATGTCTCAGTGGGATTCTAATATATATTAAACTGACAGTTTAATGGGTTTCCTTTTTGACTCCTCCCCAGATCTGAGAAATTTTAAAGTTCAGATTTTTTTGAGTATTGTAATATCCAGCTAAGAGAAAAGGGGGACTAATAATATTAATCCCTGTAATTGTACCAGTCATCAGTAAAAAGTCAGTTTTTAAAGAACAGCTACTTCATGGTGGTAGCTGTGATAATATAATTTTTTCCTCTGTGTCTACATGGTAATAATGGCTCTGCTTGGAGAGAATTGGTCTGTTAGGGAGCCCTGGAGTTTGCCTTAGAACCACTGAAGCATAGCTGGATATCAGTTCTGCTGGGGAACATAAGGACGCTGAGTTCAGCCAAGGTAGTGTGAAGGGAATAAGAGTGTTTTATGTTTATGCAGAGAGACTTTGCAAAGACAGAAGGGAGGCTCTCCTAAGCACTCAGCCAGGCCTGGTGAAAGCCAGCCTGCAGGCAGATGTGAGCCTGCTAGGATGAAAGCTTCCTCAGGGCTGGGGTTAACTGGTACCGCGGCTGTGACCCAGTAGGAGGCTGCAGGAGGTTCTGCTGCCTGGAGTTTGCTGGGAACCAGTCCCCAGACAGGGGATCATCGAAAGGGTCTGTCACACCTTGCTGCACCTGTTCTCAGGGGTGAGAGCTACGGGAAGTGTAGTAACATTTCTCCTCTGCCATATTTTTTGCAGCATTTAATGGCTCTTGAGCACAGACTTTGCATGAACTCCTCAGTGCAATGCCACAGGATGGTCTGAAGTACAAGGTGTTTAGTCATAGTAACTAACATTAGCGCTTTCAAACTTAGAAGGTAACATCTGTAGGAGTTGTGGGTACTGATGAAAATTAGGATGACTATATTAATTTATGTAAATACAGATTTAAATACCTAGCTTTAGACATGGGATAGGTCCTACTTCTTAGAAAACTGAAGGTCTTAATTAACTCAGGAAGTGAACTCACATTGGAAAAGAATTATTATTTTGCGTTTTAAGGAAGACTTTTTCAAAATCTGTGAAAATAGTCCATAGCAAAGGTGTATATAGATTCTTCTTCCCAAAGAACTATGATAATTAATTTTAATGCTCATCTTCATTTGTTGTTGTGGGTTTTTTTTAAAAACTTTGCTTATAATTCCAGACCTATAAATTTGGTGTCTATATACTACAGGGGGAAAAAAAATGTGTGAGAAAAATTGAAGGTCAAATCTTTGAAGCTACATTTGAGTTACAGTAGCTTACCCTGCTCAATCATGTGTAACCTTCATTTCATACCAAAAGAGTGGGAGACAAGGAATTAGAAATTAAAACTCAGTGTATCAATCAAAGCTGTTCACCTTACTTTGATATGCTATTCACATTCTGGCTGTTGACAAAATTAGATTCAACTAATCGCAGTACCCCTTTTAGTGAAATATACTGTGATTGGTTTTGTGATTGAAAACCATTGGCATAAAAAGGAAAGGTCATCTTAAATGGCATTAGGCAGAGGAGATCGTCAGTTTGTCCAATATCAAAATTTTTGGTTCAGAGGAAAAAAAATGAGGTCATTTTTTGAATTTGAGCATCTCATAAGTCTTCTCTCCTTCCACTCCTCTTCTTATTTTCCTACATGGGGATGAATTACTTTGCATGTGTGAATTCTTTAAATAAGCTCTCACTACTCGGGGACAACTCAGCATTGATTCAGGGACAACCAGAAGTACAAGACATGTTTGATCATAATTGCTAGTAGTTTGGTAATTTTGAGTGTATGAATCCTGTTGAATTTCAGTGTCTTTTTAAATTTAAATAATTTGATCTTGACTACCTTAATTATTTCTAAATATTTCAGTCATTTATCCACTTTAATTAAGAGAACTCACTGCTGCTTCATAAAATAGTGTTAGGTTGGATTGGAAGTATGAAGTATTTATGAAGCACAACATGGGTATGCAGGGCTATTTTGTTCTCAGACAGGGAGAAAGCATGTTATAGTAAGTAAACAACTTAATCGTGCTTATTTTTAGGAAATGTAGCCTCCTGGTGCTTGTCTTAACTCTTTGTCTATTTAATAATCATGTTTCTTGTTGGTTTGGGGGTTTTAATAAGCATTTTATACTTGCTATTCTTAGCCTTTTCCAATTACTAACGAAGTAATGCTGTTCTCAAAGTTTCATATATTTCAGGGTCAGCAACAAGAGCTAAGTTGAAAAAATACGAATGTTTAATCTAGGAGAGAAAATAATTTTCATGTCCATGAAAATGTAGCTGCTGGAAAGGAAGTATGTTATTCCTGTCCCTGGCGAAAAGAACAAAGAAATGAAAGGCTGAAATTATGACAAGTAATGCAGATTAGAGGAAAGGGTAAATTTCCTGATTGCAAGAATAATGAAGTATTAAAGAAATTGCCTTAAGTGCTTGTGCGATCTCTGCTATTGGAAATCTGCGAGGATTTAGGCATACTCAGTCCAGATTTGATGTGGGGTAAGATTGTATCTCAAAGGAACTTCCAGATATATATTTATGATTCTGTGACTGATTGTTGAACTTCACACAAAAAATCCTTCAAATTTTCCGTAGTAGTCAAGCTATTTTAGTGTTTCAGTGGAAGTGGACATGACAAGGTAGCAACAGGAGCTGACATAATACCTAAGGATTATGATGCTGCAATATTAATTTACCTGTTCTTGGAATTAACAGGATTCATTTATAGGTTAGCCAAATCTAATCTGGTTTAGTATGTTAAGATATTTTTTACGTAATTTTGTTATTGTTCCATTGCTAGAAAGTAAGAGTGAAAAACTTTTTCTCACATGAAAGGAGTATATTAAACTATTTTGTGAAATCTCCCTCAATTTACTTAATTTTTAGAGAGTTACCTATAAAAAGGTATAAGTGTGGGAATAGCTTGACTTAAAAACTCCTCCTACAAGAAAGGTAATGGCTGGGGGACTGAGTATGAAACAAGCATGGAACTAAGTCAGATTGAGAAAGCATGATGAGACCTAAACAAAAAATAAAGTGAAAATTCCCCCAAACTAGAAGCTATTAATAGTAGTAAAAAGAGGTATGGTGCGGACTGCAAAAAAGTGCAGTATACGTGCAATCTGACTTTACACAGGGAAGTGAAACAGTGTCTTTAGCTCAGAGCTTAGGAGCTGTTTTAAGTAGACAAGTCTCAGAGTTCTTGATTGTCTATGAACATGTACAATCACCAGCAATTTTAGTTCCTTTAGCTGCAAACTTCCTCGTGCTGGAAGCACTTGGAAGAGTGTCACTGGTCTCAGTAAATCTGCATTGAGTTCACGCAAAGCACAGAAATTGTCATGCTTCCAAAGACCTTGCAAGAGGTCTCCTTATCAGCTTCGTGTTGTCTTAAGATGACTGAACAAGAATGTAAACCTGTCAGTCATGTTTAATCAGCTTGTTTTCTGCAGCAGCCTGAGGACTTTGTTTGAAAATCTCTTAGACAGTGGAAATTGCTATCCAGTGCCCACATAAGAAAAGAATTCTGAGAGTTCGAGTAATAATGTATATGCTGCAGCATCAGAAGCCTGCTGATAAGAGTTTTTTCTCTCGTTTGGGCAGATTAGTTTAAGGTCTTCCTTAAAGTGCAAGATGATAATTCTTTTCCAACATGGGTCCATTGCTTTAGTTGACTAAACATTGGGGTTTTTTCTTAAATCCAATGCAACATAAACTGCAAATTACAAAATTGGTAGTTAAAGCCAAAAGCTTGAGTATTCTGCGAATAGGTGCTTATGGAACATGCATTTGGTTGTGGCATAGATGAGCAAGAAACTTTAAAAATACTATTCAAACAAATCAATATTTTCCCTTTGCTGTTTCTAAAAGTATTCAGACAACTACACAAAATAAGAAGGCATTGTATTTCACCTGTATGCAGAGCTGTTTCTTTGTATGGTGATGTAACTGTAAAGATTATAATTTAAAGCTCATTAAAATACTTGTTAAAAAATCTATTGTTTTTCTTTTTGAACAATTAAAAAATGTACTCATAGAATACTATTAGCTTCTACAAATATTTGGAGGGGTCAAATTAAGTTCTACATTATACTGTAGTCAAAAATGCAGAATATGCTATCTCATTGCTACAGAAACTGATTTTTTGTAGCAAATTTTTAAGTTGTGCTAAAACGTTCTAGGTAGCAAATTTGGCTCGAGTTAGTTTCTGCATCTGACCTTTCTCTTACAATGTTTCTACTATAATAGAATGTGAAAAAACAAAAAAAAATTAGCCATTTCTTTTGAAAATATAGATCAGCTTGGGTTATTTAAGAAAAGCAATATTAACTGGTAGGTATCTTTTTTCTAATATTACTGTGTCTGCTGGATCAGTGGTTTCAGATTTGCTGCAAAGCTGTTATCAGTTGCACCACAGAGATTTGAACAGTGTTGCAGTCGTGAAGCAACTTGTATTTTTATAAGTAAGAGGTGAACCAGAGGAGAAAAAAAAATAGAAAATGCTTCTGAAATTATTCTTGTTACCTCATGAAGCAACACATAAGTTGAATTTTACTCATTAGCAATAACCTAACAGTAGTGAACATTCTTTACTGTTTATAAAATCTGTTTCCTGAGAGAGAATGCGCTTCTAGCAAGAGAAATGCAAAGACAAATTACTTCAGAAGTTATCACAAGGAAGTAAGACTTTTAATCACCACTGAACAGATAAAGCAAGAAATGTATTCCTGCTTAAAACACCTGACACTTGAATCCCGCAAAAGCACGTTTTGTGTTAAGTTAGTGCTGCAGCCAACGCAAAACAGCATGACACTTAGCACAGTAAAAATCTAAAGAGATTTTTCTAAACTTTGGGAAAAATATGTATATGAAGAGTCTATTAACAAAAACCACTATCATATCTTTATTATTCAGCCTTTATGAAATTAAAAAATTAGTCACAATCTGGTTCTTTCCATGAACATAAGGTTCTGTGTTGATTTTCGGGATTCGGTGTTTTGTTGATTTTCAGTTTTGTTTTGTTTTTTTAAGGAAAAGAGACTGTTTATATAAAAGAACATACTTACAATTTTCTGTATCCATGTTGCATATGGTTAAACACCCCAGAAACCTAGCACATAATAACGTCTTCCAGGAGTCACTTGAAGCTGTTGTTTATATTGTTCATCAGAACGGTCTTACAGATCTTTTTTGGTTCAAAACCAGCCAATACTGGCAAAAGTCCTGCTGAGTCTCTTCAAATCCCTTTCAGGTCTTTTGATGTTAAAAATAATTTCTGACTAAGGTAGTTATTAAAAAATGCAGCATTAACACAATTTCAGGTATGATTTTTAAACTTTCTGAAAATGAATAGTCAAATACTGATGCAGACTCTTCTGCAAGCTGACCCTGTTGTGCTGTCAAAGTAGTCTTCAGTTGAAAAAGAAGACCTGGAGAAGCAGCACATGGTCAGCATGGTTCATTCAGGTCCATAATAGACGCTCGTGTTATTTGAGGTTGGTTTCTTTCACTTGAATTGGAAATGAAACGAGTGAAAATAAAACAAGAAAAGATGGGTTTAGGTGTTTTAGTTGTTGAGCAAATCTATCAGCAGCTTAGGTCAGAAGGAAGAAAGAGATGGGAGTTGCTTGGTCTGAGGAGTATCTTTTTAATTATTATCATTTAATTTTTTCTTTATTATCCCTTAAGTCTAGACTCTACCTCCTATCCTACAGTCAGTTCAAATTGTGTCGTTTGGGAAGCCAAGGTCCACTGCCAGACTTTGTAGGTCACCTTTGGCAGTTCATGATGGTTCACATTCAACAGATAGGGAGTCCAAGCTCCTCTGGAGTTCCGTGCTCATGTTTTAACTTAATTTTTTTGCTGCAGTTTTGTGACCTGAGATATATAACCATAGTGCAGCAATAACAGCTTTTTATACCTGTCTATAAAAGTCTCTGTAATGAAATGCTTGGGGAGCTTGGCATTTTCTAAATAACATTATTAATAGCTTCAATTTAGAATTGATGGCATGATGCTTCTGGGTTGTCCATGATATTCTAGAATCTACAAGTACAAAAAGTCTGATATAAGTGTTCCAAAAATGAAATAACCTTGAGTCATTCAGATGTCGCAGACTAAATCAAGTGCTGCCCTTTTTTTGACGTGCTGGTCTAATTATTTCTACTAATGTAAATGTCAGTGCAATGAACACTTATTTGCTGTGGCATAACAAATAAGTGGCACAGGAAATCTGAGCATATGAAGAAATTCATCATGTCCTAAAGTCTCTATTACATGGCGTCAAGCCAAGGATTTGGAAAACAATTCAGAATCATGGTTTTTTAAAATGTTTAAATAATACATAAAAATAAAAGGCAATAATTAAATCTCAGTGTATTTTGATTTTTACATTCTTTTTAAAAGATTCTAGATTTAGAGCCTTTACCACCTTCTCTTAATAGCAAATAGTAGTTCTCTACGTTTTACTGACCAACCTTGGCTTCATCATCAGTGCCCTTGCGATGGGCAGCAATTTTGGCAGGCAGTGGCTGCCCAGCAGGGGTGCAGTACCGATGGGAACCGTCTGTGGAGGGCATGGAGAGGTGGGTGCCCCCTTGTGCAGGGCAGCTGCTGCCCACCCCAAAGCCTGCCACTGCATGTACTGCAGCCACTGCTCCCCACCTAGAGGGACAGAATGCCAGAGGAGGATCCTGAAAGGAAACGTGTAGCCTGAGGCTTCAAAGCTGTTGGCTGAGATTTTTAGGCCGTGCAGTGCCTGCTCCTGCTGTCTTTAGGGAAGATTCATGGTAGATCCAAATTGCTATATGTGATACTTTCATTTTATGATGATGGGAGCTTCACAGGCACTTAAGGGCTGTGTTGTACCTGTTCTCTGTGCGTGGTACTTATACGCAGATCTCAGTTCAGATATGGGGCCTTTTTTTGTTTTTTACTCTAACACTGAAGAGATACAGGGAAGGAGAGCAACACAGGCAGTGTTCAGAGCTTAAGCATAAAGCTGTAGAGATGAGATAGTGTGATGCTTGGGTTTTATACCTTTTCCATAGATCAGGCTGCCTTACATCAAGCACATCCTTAGGGGAAATAATATTTTGGTTTTCATCTCTAATATCCTCACCCAGTCACTGTACCAGATGGATTTTGCTGGAGCACTTGACTTCAGGTTTGGCTGCCATAGTGCTAAAATTTCATTTTGATGGTCTTGTGCTAAAATGTACCATAATCAGAAAAAGGGGAAATCTTTCAAAATGAATAGTTTTCATGACTCTTCCGGGGCTCCGAAGCTTCCGGGGAGGAAGCTTCATGGGAATGTCTGTATTTGTATACTTTTGATAATACCAGAACAGAAATGTGGTAAATGAACCTATTGTGATTTTGCAACTGATTTATAATGAACATATGGTCATATATCCAGTGACACCATTCTTTAGGAAGTTATCCTTAATTTTATTTTGATAAAGGAATGAATTTAGTTGCTCAGTGAGTTCTGATTCTTTTGTTACTGCATTTTTTTGATCAGAGTAATTGGTGAAAACTTAGAGTCCTGAGAATGATCTGTGTTAGAAGGATACAAAAAAGTAGTGAATTATGTGTTTTACACAACACTGTTTACAAACACTATACAGAAGCTTTTAGTCCAAAAACAAAGAGGAATCAAACAGTGGTTATTCTTATGCTTCTCTTGAAATACCCCAAAGGTGTCTAAACTCAGTACTTCTTCACTTCCTTTATTTCCCATGTGTATCTTTTCCTGAGTGTGAACAAGTGCTTGTGTCAAAGTGAGATTATTTCCTAAAATTCATTAACAAATGGAAGTGGTTATGCTGATCGTCATATGATGTTTTGCTAGTGCAGTATTCAATTATATGTTGGTGTTTAGTAAAATATCCTCAGAGCCAGTGAGCAAATCTTCAGGCTCAAAGTGAATCTGTAATTTCTGTAATTATATATATATTTTTTTGTTTAAAGGTGTGTTTCCATTGATATATTATCTCCCCTTGCCTGAATCCCCTCTAATTGTCTGCCTCCACAGAGTGAAATTAAAAATAAATGAATTGTTCAATTCAATGAAGGCACTTGTTTCTTAGTTCAAGCTTTCAAATGTCAAAGTAGAGAAGCTTTTTTTTTCCCTCTCTGAGGGATCTAATAGTCTGTGAGTGAGTTTTTGGTAATTGCGCTATTTTTTGTGCTTATCATATTCTCTGTAATTGAAGCAGATGTTGAGTCTTCTCTGGAGGAGAAGAGTCTTCTGAGTTTATGTAGTACTGTACCAGTCTTGCATCCCAAAAGATTTGAGATTAATGTGAAAATGAAATAGTAAGGCAGATGCTGTATGTAATGTTCCTGTAGGTGGATAATCCCTTTTGGACTGAAACACTTAAAAATGTGTAACTCAAAGGTGCATACTACATGTAACAAATGGTTGGATGATAAATTGTTGTAGGATTTTTTTGACAGTCAGTCAAAAGCCAACACTTTGTATGCAATGGGA
This sequence comes from Oreocharis arfaki, assembly GCA_013398015.1. Classification (NCBI taxonomy): domain Eukaryota; kingdom Metazoa; phylum Chordata; class Aves; order Passeriformes; family Paramythiidae; genus Oreocharis; species Oreocharis arfaki. The sequence goes on along the minus strand of VZRR01001379.1, from coordinate 494,051 downwards.
TATTTGCCATTATAATAGTTCTGCAATGATGAAAATAGTTCATGAGTTCAAGAGGCTAAGGGCTGTAGGGGCAGACTGCTCTATTTGTGGGTGACTTACAGAAATGTTCTGAAGGGGAAAACCCTGAGTGTGTTTCAGCTACTCAGCTGAGCTGCTTTCTCACCCATATGTATTGATATGTCAGTAAAGAATACGTGTAAGCTTTGCTTTTGTGTTAGGTTGAGGTACTGGGGGGAAGCAGGCGCTGGTGTGCCTGAGTCTTCTCCTTTTTCATATCTTGGTTTCCGCCAGAAAGAACCCTTACTTCACATGTTGGAAGGAACCATGATGTTCTGAAGTCATGCTTCCCATTCATAGGCCCTTACATACACCGAAAGAGTATTGTTGCTCTTACAGTTACAGGCACAGAGAGAACTAACACTTCACACTGTTTGTGGAGTGTTGGTGCCATTTAAGTACGTAAAAACCCAGGATGTGCAAATAGCAAGTGTGTATTTCCAGAGTACCATGTCTCCTATGATGTATGGTTCAATAATTTGCTTAGGCAGAGATTAATAATCCTTGATAAATTTTTCTTTTATGGGTTGGAACCCAACCTTATTTGGTTATTTGTTTAAGCACCTAAACCCATTTTTGTGCTAAATTCATTATGCATTTTATAGCATAAATTTAATAATTTTTGGTCTGACTGTTTATACAGTACCCCGAAAATGAAGAATTTCTTTTGTTGCCTTCTTTAGCATTTGTACTTATGTGTTGTGGTTAATTTTATTTCACTTGAGTCCATCAGTTTATGGTAATATGTGTTCAGCAAAAACTCAGAATCCAGATTCATTAGCACAATTCATCTTGTGTTGTATTCACCAACTCAGAACTTGTCTTCCTGAGATGGGATGTAGAGTTGTATGGGCTTTCTTGTATGTACCTTCAAGTAGCAACACTTGATTGTCGTTATTATCCAGCCATTACACCAGAGAGCCAGCCAGCCTGTGTATAACTAAATCAGAGCTGCTTCTAGCTTGATGCAAAATAGTTTAAATTGTCAAGGTAGCAAAAAAGATGGAGAACTGAGAAAGAAAAGTATGTAGGGAGAAGACAAATGCTGGAATAAGAACACTAGAATTTTTTTCCTTTTTTTTTTTCTTTTCCTTCTTCAACATCTAGAAATGCTTTGGAAATGGGAGCTCTTCCAGTCGTTATCACTTGGATAAAAGAGGCATGTGAGCATACTTAGAATTTTACAATGGAGCCTTTTAGCAGTTTTAAAACATTCCAGAAACTGTGTTTTAAGGCCTTTCAAAATGCAATTTGTTTACCCTTAGGCAGAAGTGAAAAGGAGTAACCCATTTTCTCAAGTGCTTTTGTATCTTGTTAAACAATATAGCAACTTAAAAAAAAAAAGGAAAAAAATCCTTCAGTTGCGACAAGGGAGGTATTTACTTGAGGATCTGAAGGCAGTTCAGATTTCTTCAGAGCTAAACAACTTGCACTGCAAAACTCTTTCTCTTCCCAGAGAGTTTGGCTGTGCAGCTTGACATCCCTTTCTAAGCCATGTTTCGTGTTCACTGCAGAGGTGAAACTAGTGTGTACACAGAGGGAGTTTCATGAAGTCCAGTCCCTGTAGGGGTCATGATGTTCAGTCAGCATTGAGATGGTGTCTGAGTACTGGTCTTACAAAGTGACGTGCAAGAGCGTTCTGTTGAATTCTCCTTACACTGAAAGGATGTTAGAGCTGAAAAATCGCCATGGTATCATATGAGGGAGTTAAGGGATTTATTAAAAAGAAATCCCAACAATCGAAGCAATACTCCCAGTTGTTAAACAGGAACTTCTACTGGCACCAACACTATGGTTTGTTTCCTGTTTCCTCCTAGGGCAGTGTTACCCTTCCAAAAAAATGAGCCACAGCAAGACTGCAATTCGTTTTTTGTGTATTATACGATGTTTGGATTTGTATTTGTCCTTTTGCTAGATTAATTTTAGTGGCTATATTTATTTAGCTATATTATGCTTGCAAGAGAGTCTCCTGGTACATTAGACTTGTAAATGCTATCAGGTAAGGTAACTACATGTAATTAATATTTTTAAAGAGTAGTGGCATCAAAATGCAAATAGACAACAGGAAACCAGCTGTAAACTCTACTACTCAGGTTTCTTTCAGTGTCCTGCAAACTTGCCATTTAAATAACTACTTTTAGGGAAAGAAGCCAGCACAGGAATAAAGGCTAACAAAAGTAAAGTTTATCCTGCTTTTGATAGTTTCAATAGTCTTGCATTTTGGAGCCAAGTGATTCACACCAGCTGTACCCATACTGACAAGGTGAATCTGGCTGGGCCTGACTTTTAAGGAACCAGTTAGTGCTTCAGAGTAGAATATTTTAGGAATTTGTGCTTAAGAATCATGATCTATGCTGTTGCAGCCTGTGTTCTACCTTATGCTTCTGACCTTGCATAGGTCAGAAATAAAACCCAAGCAATTTAATATCACTATTTGAACATTAGCCTTATTTGACCTCAAGAATTATTGAAATTAATGAGTTCATTTTAATGACATGAAAGGTTAGATATTTTGATAACCTGAAATATTTTTATCAGGATGTATTAAGTTCTTCAGTTCTTCCACGTGTGAACCTCTGGCTTTTATCATATTAAAATATGACAACAGTGTTTTCTTGGAATATGTCTGCAAAAGTGGTAATAGAAAAATAAACAAACTAGATTGCATTTTGGCATTATGAAACATAAGTTACCTGTAATACTAAAATTTAGAAACGTAGGCCATTCTAGCAGAGTGTAATGGATTTTTCTCAGTATCTCTGGGATTTATTGGAGAGCACTGAGCTCATGATGCTTTGCCCTAAATATCCAGCATTCTCAGCTGTCCCAAAGCAGATGTTCTCAGCATGAATCTTTGTCAGCCATGATTTCTATCATCCTTTCCTTGAAGGTAACCAGTCATGCCTGGCATTCCTCACTTCTTCCTTACAAATCCAAAAGCCTTTGAACCCCAGTTTTAAGGATGGCTTTGCAGGCAGATCTGCATCATGTAGCTTGGCAAATATTTGTCTGTCTTAGAAAAAAGAAACTCTAACTGGGCATGCTGGGACAATTTCATTTGGAGCCAGTGAGCGTCATCCAGTTTTGTGCAGCCAGTAGTGTAAAATCAGTAAGAGAATATGGCTGAATCCAGTGTTCATTGGGTTTACAAACTTCATACATGAACTGCAAAGCATCACTGTTACATAGGCATGAGATTTTTGTAGAGCTTTCAATATTTCCTAGTACAAGGCTGATCAGATATTGCATCCCTGGAAACTGCTTTTCAAGTGTGTTTTTTCATAACTTTGATAACATTGCTACCATGCGTCATATATATGCCTTTTGTTCTGGACAACTTACTGATTTAAACCTGGAATTAGCAGAGCTAGAGTTTTCATGTTATTCCTATGCTTCAGAGAATCGTTTCCTCCCTTTCCTCACCACAGATATAGTAGATCATCTTCTTTGCTTGTCCAAATTTTGTCCATTTCTTTTACTACATATTTTTTGTAAGTTAAGCAGAACTTATCTAGAAAAAGGTTAACTTTATTTGAATTACTTCCTATGGATCTACACTTCATCTACTCCTAGTGGTACATTTTGATTCTTAAATTTTTATAAAAATACTAGCTTTTGGCAGAAAGAATCAAGGATGAGGGGGGAAAAAAAAGCTCTAGGAAGATAATCTTGCTTAGAAGCAAAAAGTTCTTAGCTTTACCCAAGAATTTGGAGTTGGAAAGGGGAAGACAGCTTACCGACTACACATTGTATGGGGGTTTCTTTTCTGGGTATTCTATGGGAGTGGGGGTGGGGGTGGTGTGTTTTGGAGTATTTTTCCCGTTATAACTTAGTGTGAAGATCTGCGGGATTTGAAAGTGCTTTGGGAGTCTCTTTGCTCTGTGCCTTTGATGCAGTCCTTTGACCTGGTGTCAATAGCAGTAACTTAGTAGCAGCAAACTTACAAAAAAATTAAAGGGTAGCATTTTAAAGTGCAGAGTAACCATAAATCCAAGTTTGAACAAGTGGTAGTTTAAGGAAAAAACGAAAGTTCTTCATGTGTTGAAGGATAAGACGTTTTTGAAACCTGTTCATAGTTTTAGTTTTCTGTTTAATCTCCATGAGCTTCTTGCTGAGCAGTCGTATCAGAACACTGCTGAAAGGAGAAATGTTAAGCACAGGTTGTTTGATATACTTCAATTAATTGTTTGTCAAGAACTAAATTCACTATTTTCTCACAGTATTTAGAAAAATAGCTTCATTTACCACTGTAAAGTTTCAATATTTACATTGAATAAACTGAATGTTTTATTTGCTACTGCCATATTATAAGGGTTCCTCTGTAATAACGTGAACCACATATGTATGTATATATTTATTTGTTTATTTGCTGTTTTTACAGACACTTCCTTTGGGGCTGGGAGATGGACAGCTCTTTACCTGGACTGATGGCCTGAAAAGGAAGGACTGGCATGATTATGAAAGCATTCAAAAAGATGCTATGCGTTCAGGTATACATGAGTTTAGAACAATTTAAAGCGGTTTGTTTACTCATTCTTTCTCTCTATGGCTGTTTTTTTCTTTTAAGTCCTTTAGAAGGCATTCCTAAAAACGTTTTTTTGATTGCAGCAATGTCAAGGATATCACGTTCTGAATTGAGGGGCCAGACCAAGCACAAATACCTTATCTCTGAAAGTAGCCAAGTGACAATGTGTTTCATGCTAATAACTATCTAATGATTGTACAATCAGCTAAAGTGTTATCAACAAATTGTTTTTTGTGTTGAAATCAGTTATCAGACTGTGACCAAATAGAAAGAGTGTTGGTTTGCAAAAGGACTTATGTTACAACTAAAGCCAAATTGTCCTTAGATTGATGAACAAAGCCTGAGTTCAGTACCTATAGCTGCCAAGAACCTTTGACACTTTTACCACTGTTGAACTCCAATCCTTTAGTCTTGCTAAAGCAACTTCATCTCATTCTGACAGTCTCCAATTATTTGAAAATAGGAGAAAATTGTGTTTGCAAATACACTGAAGGACACTGTTACAGTGAGTAATGTAATTTTAATGTACCTTCACTTGCTGCATCCCATACATGCAGAGAGTATGGTTTGTGTTCCTCTTTCTGTCACCAGAGCATGTTCAGATTTGAATTCATCTATTATAACATAATGTACAACTATTCAACGTAAGATGAATTGAATTAGAAGGAAGGAAGAGAAACAGCAGTTGAATTATACCTTAATCAGTGTTTGAAAGTCATTTTACAAAGGCCAATCTACTGTTGTAAAACAAATTATGCTGTCTTGATCCTGCTGTCTTGAGACAGCCAAAACCTCCCCCAAAATATCTCTATAACTGAATCTCGCTGTCAGATTCATAAGATGTGGTAAGTACTTAATTTTGCAGGAGCCTGCACTAGTAAAATATTGCAAGTGTATGTTAATTTTGTAAGCTATTTTTCGCTTTCTCTTTTGACTCTTGATCACTAACTAAAGAAATTATCCTTTCCTCCCACATATGCTTCGGAGGTAAAAAACGTGGGGAGGGGAAGGAAATTATTCTAGGCAATTTAGTAGTTGTCAGATCAATAATTGCTGTGTTCCAAATTACTAAATGTCACGTGACAAATACGTGAGACAGAATGTACAAAATAAAAGCAGCATATATGTGGAAACTTGCATGTGTGTGGGGAATATCATGTTAGAGTGGACCTTTTTGAGGGATGTGCATTGATGCTTTGGCAATGTACTTTTAATTTCTAAATATGTAATGTGGACTCCATATGTTTTGGACAGTAACAGTAATACTTATGATTGTCTGATGGATGGCTTAAAGCGTTGCCAATGTAATGCAAGCCATTGCATGGAGTCAGCTGAGAAACTGAAGAAACAGGTAGCTCTGTAATTCCCAGTCCTAAACCTAACATGATAACTGTAGTAGTATGTGAATATTAAGGTATTCTGATTTTTTTTTTTTTTTAATTTTACCATTTGCCGAGTTTGACGTTTTAGTGATATCTTTTAAATAACTTATATTTGTCATCGTTATTCAACAGATTAAAATAACTTTTAATGCTCTTTTCTTTGAAAATCACAATATGGTTATACAAATGCAAAGCTAGAGCATCTCAGTGTAGTTTTTGGGACATACTATGTAATTTCTCTTCCTAGTAACATTAGCTGAAATACACTATTAGTTAAGAATCTATCTGAAAGCATGATGTGAAAGGGCTTGTCGGGGCATTTCAGGAAAGGTAGTCAATGCTTGTTGAACAGAAAAGAAGAAAGGACTGAAGTATTTTTAAATTCAGTCTGGCTGTTTATCTTTAAAGCTTATGATTTCCCAAGCACTGAGAATGTGAATTTCACAGTTTCTAATTATGGAGAGGTACTAGTTTCTTCATGACTACTACTGTTTCATGGCCAAATATTTTGATACGTTTTCATTCCACCAATTAAAACCTGTGTTTCTGAATTCGAATGGCCTCTCATCTTGAAGTCAAGAGTAAAGCCTTTTGCAAGACATGCAGAAGAAAAAGGTATTATTTCTATTTATTTCAAGTGCTTTAGCTCATCTTTTTTGTCTCTAAAATTACAAATGTTCTTGCATATAAATCCTGAAATGAACTTGTGTTGCTTTTGGTTTTGCAGGGCTTTGTTGGAGCACCTGAGGTTCAAGTGTGTGTTTATGGTGCTTCTGTCGTTACTTCACATTTTGTTAGCATGGTGATGCTACTTGAGAAGGTACTTGAAGTGAAGGATGGAGTGGCAAGGCTGCTTATCAGTACAGAATAGATGTAGTGAAATTAATATTAACTTATTCAATCAACCCAGTCACTTCCATTCTTCTCTGAATATGACTCTGTCATTAGCTCAAAAACAGTGACTGAAATATAGGAAAACGAAAGCAAAAGTTAACCTTAAAAAAGTGATTCCTAACTTAACAGTTGTGATAGATATTTTGGAAGGAAGGAAAAAAAAAAGAAATTTAATTCCTTCTATTTTCTAAAGTGAGCCATTAAGTCAATCAGATATTACAATGGAGGGGGAGGGAACAAAATAAGTTAATCAGAGAAACTGACTTTATTGGAGTTGATAAGTCATGCCAGCTTTTTGACAAGAAATCAGAATTTAAAATAAGACCTGTTTCTATTAATTTCTTTTCCTTTGGGAATACAACTGATGACATGCCTTGATGAAGAATATGCTTAATTTGCATTAAAAATATGAGAACTGTAAACAAATGCAAATCGTGCATCTGTCAGTTTTTGTTTTGGTAAGTAATAAACAATGTCTCTGCATACGAGAAGAGCGCTCTTGCATTGGAGTTCAGAGTGGTGGCTGCACCCTACGTGAACGCAGCCGGCGTAGCAATGACCCAGGTAGCTCCTGGTGTGTGTGTTAGCCCAGCTACAGCAATGCCTGTTGTGCCAGGGCACTGTAAATCTGCCTGCATCTCTACAGAGAGTAGAGATCCTGGATGCTGAAGCCCCTGGCATTGCCATGAATCAGCTACTGTAGTTGCCATTTCTTTGTTTTATCAGAGATTTCCCTACTTCAGTTTTCTAGGGAGGGCTCTGAGAACATTTCTACCCAGACATTCATTTCAGGGGCATGGCAGCTTCTGTGGCACTGATAGCACTGGTTTTCTGTGGTTTCTGTGCAGTCTGAGATCCCTGAATGCTCCCGTGAGGGATGAGATTCACAGGAGAGAGCCATGAAAGCCTAAGGTAGTAATTTAGAAGCATACATGATAAGACATTGTGTTGGTTTCACCTCTATCTTTATGCCCTGGGTAGTGAGACTAAAAGTCCTCAAGAATCAGTCAGTGTCATTATTCCTCCATTTCTGAAAGTTATTTTTGCTATTTCACTCGAGAAATTCTCAGCTCTATCATCAATTACGAGCAATAGCAGTAATGATGAATTACAACCCCTCTCAGATAAGAGGAAGGATTCATATGTATAATTCTTGGGCTTTTAAAGAAGTGCAGATTGAATGTTTATATTTAAATTCGGTGCTATTTTTGATCATGACGACCTATTTCTAACTACAAGTGATAACTTTTCCAGTGTAGAGTACTACAAAAGGGTAACCGAAGGAATGGAAAAAGGAAAAAAAAGCAGCTTCTGAAAACATTTTATCAATTCTATCAGTGATATTAATAGTCTATAAGATACATGAAGAAAGACTACATACTGCAAGTGGATGGGGTTTTTTTCAATTTTTATTCTTTAAATACGATTCTTTTGTTTTTTCCTTTATAATGCTTTGGAGGCATTTTTGTCTGATTGCAGGTTTGTGCTGAAATGATTATGTTCTATGAGGTGGATTGAAAATTTAGTGTAATAAGCTAATTTCTGAGAGAATGGTAAAATGTAAGGAGCTGTGTGAATATAGATTTATAGAAATCATTGTCTTCAAAAGAAATTGGCTAAGGAATAGAATAAGTGACTTCCGAGATACGGTTGTCAATACTTTTATGTTTGACTGTTGAGCCATTTTGGTCTTGTCTGCTAATAAGATCTCAGAGGAAAAACCTTTTAGAATGTGCTGTAACACCTAGTGGCTATTCCAGCAGTTACTGAGCAATTTGCAGTCTTTGTTCCTCCTATTTGTGTATTTAAATAGCATGTGGAAGCCTTTTGGGGAGGTAAGGAATGAAGGTTGCAATTCTTTCCTGTATTCAGTATTGTCTTTCCCGTTCTGCTTCTTCAAAATGTTTCATTGACTGGGAGAAGGGGATTTTAAAGATCTTGACCTTTACATGCCTCAGTGCAGGCATTTCATAGAGATTAGTTCTGTAAACAAACAGACAGTATGTTCTGTAGTTCTACAAACAAACATTCATACCGATTAGTTTTATAAACAAGCTAAGCAGAGATATTGAAAAATAAGTGACATGTACATGTTTGTGATGACAATGGAAATAGACTGGAGCTTTATATTCTTGGGGTAGAATGTCAAAAGAAGGCAAAAGACATGAGCACATTTGTACGGCAATAACAAGTAGTGAGCACCTGAAATTTGACTTCAGTGCCACTTAATGAAATTGTGCACTGGTGATCCTTTTCCATCACTTCTGTTCAAGTATTTGGTTAATCCTTATAATAATTTTGAATAGTGCCTGTTCTTAAATTCAGAAGAATTTGTCAAAGCGAAACCTAGTGCCAGAGTGTTTCTAGAAGATATGAGGCAGTGTGATTCAGAAAGCAACATTAATTGTAATTCCATATTGGTTATGAAAAAAATTAGCTCTGTGATACTTATACAGATAAATGTAATAAAAGTTGTGCAGGAACAAACTGTATACTAAAATATTGATTTACTTATACCATATTTGATACGGAATTATACACTGGGAATTTTGTCAGCATTATTTATTAAACAAGTTTACTAAATTTAATTTAGGTCTCTGAACTTGCAATTCCTTTAGAAAGAATTTGAGAATTTGCAGTATAATTGGAACTGTAGTGGTAGCCAAAGTCTCAATAAACAGTCATAACCTAATTGTTCCTAGCATTCATCATGAATATGCTTCATGTAATTTACCATGTATTGTTTGTAAAAGAGAAAAATGTTTGTCACTTTATCTTAATGCAAGCCTTACATGAATAAAAAATTCTAAACTGTAATGTTAATCCCGGCTTGTCAAGGAGACAGCACATAAAGGATGTGTAATATGAAAGATGGATGCAATCTACTGCAGTTGCATAAAGTGTTTCACATATTAAAATGCATTTGCTTCGTAAATAAAGTGCTGCAGACTCTGATCTGATTCTACCACTCTTAATGGTCTGGATGTCCTGTTGAAAACAGTGAGATCAGCCTGGAGCTGGGTGCCAAACACGATAAAACTATTATGCTCTTAGATAATGATTTGGAAGGAGAAATTTTTTTTCAGTGGTGCCTTTTCCAGAAGTTTCAACCCTAATAGCTAGAAAATATGGTTAGGTGTTTTGTTTTTTTGTCACAAGGTTTCCTCTGGTACAGAGTGGCTTCCTCAGATTGTGAAATGGCATATCACAGTATTATGTAAGTGGTAGCTTGGGTACGCACTCCCACTGGATCTCAAGTTGCAACTTTATATTACACTGCTGCAGAAGAAGCTAAGAAGTGTAAGGCTGCAGCTGTATAGTATTTATTGCTGTCAGGAAACTGTGTACATGATGGAACTAACTCTTGCCACTTGAGTCTATGCATAGAAAGAGTTTATAGGTGGCTGTAAGTCAAAGCCAAGCTTCTTTTTTAATGCACAATGCCTCTGTTGCCGTGGCCAGATATGAGGCCCTTTTTGTGGTTGAAGTAAATGTGATTCTTTCCCTGTTCTT
>VZRR01001379.1:465640-481836 GCA_013398015.1 Oreocharis arfaki | reverse complement strand
GCCTACTTTCCTGTCATAGCTTCTTTCTTTTGAGGATATGGCTTAAGTTTGCAAGTACAAAAGTCTAGTATAGTTATCTCAATGCAGTTTATGACTGAAATATGTGTAAGGTGACTTTCTTTCTTTTCCTTCCTCTTTTCATTAAACAAGCTGACAGAGGAAAATTATTGGACTGGTGAAACCATTTGTCTGACATCCAGTGAATATATGTGAAAAGGCAGAGATGTATGATTGTTTTGCTGTAATTTGCTTTGTAGACACTAGCTCATCAAACGATGCCCTGTAATCACTGCTTCTCAAGGAACAGAGCTACCTTTTGGATGTAATTATGTGACACAAAGTTGTCCGCCCTGCATGCTTGCAGTGAAGTGGTGTCTGGGGGAATCCATCCTCCTCCTAATATAAAGAAAGTAAAAAAAAGAAAGCACAATTCTAGGAGTAACGTTTTGTTCTGCCAACCTTGTGTGAAAGTTCTGCTGTCTACAAGGTAAAAATAAACTTTTTTTTTAGGCAATCTTGAGTAAAAGTTCTGCGGGTGTTGTTGAAATGGGAATAGTAAAACCTGCCAGGAAATTCAGTGAAAAAATGCTCAGANACGTTTTGTTCTGCCAACCTTGTGTGAAAGTTCTGCTGTCTACAAGGTAAAAATAAACTTTTTTTTTAGGCAATCTTGAGTAAAAGTTCTGCGGGTGTTGTTGAAATGGGAATAGTAAAACCTGCCAGGAAATTCAGTGAAAAAATGCTCAGATTCAAAAAAAAAATTTTAAAAATCAAGATGCATATTTAAGGTTCATTATAGGTGTTCTTGAAAGGCGGAAACAGTCTTTCTTTTGAAATTTCTCATGAAATGGTTTACATATTTATATTTTTAAAAGATAGCTGAAGTAATTTCAGGTTACCCTGACCATTACTTCCATTTTACGTGCTAATTAATTGGATAGCCTATATGTGCTTTGGAAACTACTGTTAATGTATATGAGGTTACTGAAACTTTTAGTTGCTACTTACATTTTTATTCCATGCCAGTTTACGAAAGGTGAGACTGATCTGAAACACGAGTACTGATGTATAAAGTGGGGAAGGAGTAGTTGTCAGAGGGCAATTTGCAGACACTAAAAATATACTCATTCCATTGTCCTCCCAGATCTCCTTTCTGAGCAACCCTGGTTATTGAATACTTCCAGGAGTTTTTAATTGAGAGACTAATCTTTTTCTAATATTGTCACATGAAGAGAAAAGAAGCCTCTAAATAAATAACGTGTTAGTTTATTTGGATTTTTTTTTTCTATATATTTTGTTCCCAGCTTTTACTAAAGTGGTTATACTGGAAAGAAATCCAAACTTCATATGCTTCACAAAAAGAGTGAAAGCTGTGAGTAGTTAAAGTTCTGGAGGGCTCACATTTTAATTAGCTGCTGTTAATGAGTAAGTTAACCAAATTACTAACATACATCCACTTCGGTATGGTATTGAAATGACTTTTTTCCCCCAGTTTATACAATGATGAACATTTTTAAATCTGTGATATGGATCATATTTTCATCTTTTTTTCTTTTTTGGAGACTTCTGAAGTCGTACATGGAAGTTTTGAGACCCCGAGCATTTCTTGGCAATAAGTTAATTTTTCCCCAATTCGAGTCTGCTTTGCCCATCACAGCAGTTAGTGAGTGATCTCTCCCTGCCCTTATCTCAACCCACAAGCCTTTTATTATATTTTGTCTCCTCTGTCCAGCTGAGGAGGGGAGTGATGGAGTGGCTTTGGTGAGCACTTGGCATCCAGCCAGGGTCAACTCACCACCACAGAACATCAATTCTTAGTCCAGTCCAAGTCCTTTGTCATAATTTCTCTCACTATTGTGAAGATGCTGGTTTACTATTTAAGCAAGTATAGGAAAAATTAAATTAAACATATGCAGAAACACTTTCTCTAAGTTAAATCACATGACATGCGGAGATGAATTAATAGCAACAGAAGAGACAAACTAAGTGGGGTTTTTTCCTTTCTGGAAAATGTGAGGTATGATGATTTCTTTCTGCTTTTCTAATTTTAAATGTACTTGAAAAATTTAATGGTGGAATTTCTGGTAATGCATCTGAAGCTTTATGTCCTATTCCTCTGTTACCTGTGGTTATGGAGGGCTAGGGAAGTGTGTATGCTTGCTCTCTTAACATGGTTGCTAAAGGTCTTTCTCCTCAAAAAACAGATTTATTGAGGGGCTTTTAATCATACAGCCATAAGTAGAATTCAGAATTACTGTGTGCTGCATAAATACATCATAAAGCTGCATAATGGAATCTAACTTTTTTTTCATTTTCTCAGTGAGAAAGAAATTTTTATGGACTTGCTTCATATAGACTTGAAATTTCAAGCTGTGTACATGTGAGACTTGGGGTTGGTACTCACACTTTTTTCTGTGTGTGATAAAATTAGAAAGTATTGTTTTGGGTCACAAACAAAAATTTTAGCTTGAATATCTATCCTTGGATAATATTAGTTAAGTGCTGTCATTTATATAAGATTTGGGGGAAAAAAAAGACTGCGATTTAAAAATTTTGGCTTTCAAAATACATTTTTTGTTTGCTTCTTTGAACTCAGATTTCAACAAAATTTTACAAAAACCTAGCAAGTACTTTTAGCTAAATCCTGACATCTGTTTTCAACAATTTAACTTTTTCAAAGAAGTTCCCAATGGACAGATTTGGTTCCTACTGAATTATGCATGAATGTGGCCTCGGGATAAATGTTTAGTTGTGTTCTGTAAGTGATGAGTTGTCCTTTTGAATAGAAAATATTTTAAACTTATTAATTTAAAATTTGTTCAGATCCTGGCTGAGGTGGCTCGTGAAGCCTCCACTTCTGCATCTGCCTGATTCGACAGCATATATTGACTGGAAATTTCAGCTGACTTTAGTACAGGAAATTTGCTCAAATTCGTGTCAGGCATTTGAAAAATAGGTAGCATTAATTAGGCTTGTATTGTTCAGAAAGATGAGAATCAATTGCAAGGGAGGAAAAGGTCTGTGCAGAGCTGTGCTCATAGCAGGTCAAGCATTAACTTTAGCTCTCCTTACCACAGGAATGCCAGTCGGTTGTAAGGCTCTTTAAAATAAAGAATGCCTTTTAAACCACAAACTGAATGATAAAAGGCAATACTAATGATTGCAGCATTAGTATCTTTTATAAGAAGAAGGAAAGGCAGTGGCTGGGAGGTGCAGTAGTAGTGCGTATAAGGATGTAAATGTATGGTATATGTGGTATAAAAAGTTTCAGATGAGTAATGTGTCTGATTTGCCGAAAGAAAACATGAAAAAGAGAAGAGCATTGAGATTCAAAGTGTTACTTTGGGTGTGATAGAACAAAATGCATTTTGTTCTAAGTAAAGCAGAAGGACTTATGCAGGCCAGTCCCAAGAATATGGCATTACTTGTTTCACTTGTTTATCTGGGTTTATATTGCTTGCCTTGATGATAATTCTTGCATCTCTGAATTTGCCTGTTTTTTCATATTAACGCAGGTAATTATTTGCATACTCAGCTTGTAATGTATAAATCTGGACGGACCTTCAAAGGCCATAAACCACTCGTATACTACCTGAGAAACTTGCCCTGGATGTGCAAATGCTGCTTGCTTATTGGCATTCTTCTCAGATTTACAGAAGGAATAAGTTTGTCCTTGTCACTGAGTCACCATGTGGGGAATCAGATGGCTTAGTTCTGCTTCTTGGGTCTGCCTCAAACTTTAACTGTGAATATTTACTATCTCCATATGTAAGAATGGTTATAATTTTTATATATATACATTTGTTGTTGGGTTTTTTTGTTTGGTTTGGTTTGGGGTTTTTTTGTAGGGGTCACACAGGCTAAATACGAATTTACTGGGAGCTGTGACAGCTCATGTGTTCTCTGGAGGATATACGTCATGGAATAATGCTTCATGTACAACAGCGACTACATGATTGTACACTGTTGACTCATGCATAGCTAAATTCATTTTTTGCAGGTTATTCCATCTTCTTCATGTGACAGCCACAAAGCCAGCTTTTGGAGCTAGTTTAGGTTGAATTCATTACAAAAAAAAAAAGAACAGAAAAAAGATTCTATATTAAGAAATTTGTTCCATGGAACATCCTATTTGTTTTCCTGTAATAGTATACGGTAAACAGCACAATATGTCTTAGAATGAAGAAAAATAGAGGAGCAGGGGCAATTCTTATGTTAATTACAGCTGTTATGACCCTATCATTTTGTATTTTGGGGTTTTCTGAAGCACTACCTGTGCAACTGTAATTTTGCATTAATTTTGTAGATCTGTTTGGTTCCTGTACCTAACCCTGTTAGGGACACTTTGGTTTGAGCTTTTTCAAAATACCAGCTTGACCATACACATTAATAAGACTTTCTGGTACTAGAGACTATTAGAATACCATTCTTGAGGCATTTTGTGTGAATTAATTCATTTAAGTACTGAAACAAACACCTTACCATTATTAGTAAGATTTTTTTCAGGTTGTGTTCAGTAATAGATACTTCTTATACTAGCAGATCCTTCAGTTACTAAATAAAACTGTGAAGCCTTTTTTATGGTTAAATTCTGTTTCTCACATGCTTGCTCATTCAGTATTTGGCTCTGATTAATGGTCTACAGCCAGTCTGTTCTAATGTTAGATGAAAAAAACATTCTGGTGGCTGTGGCATTTGGTGATAAGTAGTTAGACTAAATAGAAGATGTACTGTGCATCCCTTGGCTACAGAGTTATGATTAGATTCAGCTCAGCCTGCAGAATACTACTGAGGATATTGCTTCTCTGCTGTGGTGATAGAGCAACTCATATCAAAACAGCATGTGTTGCTGCTTATCTTGCACTGTACACTGCGGCGTTCTAAATACACTGGACAAACCAAATAGTATGGTCTGGTTTTTTCTTTATTTTTTGCTAGACTTATTAAAGTGGAAATGTGGGGGTAGAATGAGTCTTTCCACCCAGCAAGCCATTGTAGTAGTTGCAGCAAGTTTTAAAAGCCCTATCTTTTAAGAAAAATTCTAT
The DNA here is from genome assembly GCA_013398015.1 of Oreocharis arfaki. Classification (NCBI taxonomy): domain Eukaryota; kingdom Metazoa; phylum Chordata; class Aves; order Passeriformes; family Paramythiidae; genus Oreocharis; species Oreocharis arfaki. Next base: position 476,791 of record VZRR01001379.1, on the reverse strand, counting down.
TGCTTATTTTTGTGAAAAGTTTATTCAAGCCTTCGGACAGTTGACTTTTCAGGGCTCATATGCAGTCATTCTTCTGCTAAAAAAAACCAATCCTGCTGGTTTACCTCATGATATATTTTAAAGCAATCATTTCCTCTCTCTGCCCCCCACTGTATTTTTACTCTGCAAGGTATATGTTGGAAATTTAGAGGCTGCATTTTTAATATTTCAAAATGAATGAAAAAGGTGAGGGGTACTCTAATGTTCCTGAAAGCATGGACTATAAGATTTAGAAAATAATTACCAATTAATTGAAAATTATTAATTGAAAAAATCCACATATTTAAGATAAACCACAGTTTCTTGTTTTTGTATCACTCAGTTCATATTGGTTATTTGAAAGTTTTAAGATACGGAGTTGGATTTTTCGAATGGTTACCGGTATAATGCCCTTTTTCAGCTGGGACATCACTGCCAGCAGCAAAGGCCAGGTTGCATTTTAGAGTGACATCTAGTAAAATGCCTAGATACCTGCAAGAATTAATCTCAAGAGCACTGAGCTAATTTTTTCTTCTTGAAAATTAATTAACTCAGCAAACAGTATTTTATTACAGATAAACAGGTAGCATGTAAGAGCTAATTCCTGAAGTATAACAATAATAATTTTGCAATCCATTTTGTCAAGGCAACAGCTGGGCCAGCTGATTGTTCCCCACTCCTGAGCCAAACCCTGCCTTACCCTTGGGAACTGTGGAGTCCTGCAAGGCAACAAGCCCCAGCTGAATTTTCCAGAGCTTTGTGCTGCAACCTGGGGCTTTTGACACTCTGCCAGATGTTGCTGTTGCTTGCTCCACTTGGTACACTCATTCACTCTTCTGCTCACTGCCACTACTGCTCCTCATTTTTGTGCTGCTCAGCCTGACCACTGTCATTTTGTATCATTTTCTCTTGTTTCAGCTTTTAAAAAATGCACATCAGGTACTAACATGTCCTTGACATATACAGGATATTGGTAATCAGCTTCTCGTGCTTCATGGAGTCTTAAAAAAAAAAATCTCGTGCCATGTTTTCCTTGCAGTCTAACACAGAAGTTATGATAGTAAATTAGCATGAGGAATTGGCCCAGGCCTGTTAAGTCTGTGGAAATCTGGAAATTATATTTAATACAGCTACAAAGCTGCAATTTACTTTTTTATTTCCACTTGGATATTCTATTTAAAGAAATGCTTCTCAAACATCTGTAAAATAAGTACATTTCGAAAGTTCCTATTGGTCCCTCTCATTTCCTCTCTCTTCAGGAAATACCTTCCTTTACCTACTTCCAACTCACTCTGGGTTGGGGAATAGCAGAACACATTACTGCTATAAGTAGAGATTTCATTTTGTGTTAGTAACAGGTTCCTTTCATTTTTATCTCATGTGAATGATAAGCAAACAATACTCCAAAGATCCAACTACAGTACAATATGAATGTACTCTTCTAAATTTTTTTAAGGAGCATATTCTTCTCTGTTGCTTTTTGTTATTGATATTTGATATTGAAACCGTAATAAGTAAATTTTATTATATATTTGTTAATAAATTATTTATTCTCGCTTGAAAATTTATTGTTAAGGATTTCCTTGACAAGGTTTCTGCATAAGTAAGATTTGATTACTTCTGTAATGCTAAGAAAAAGCCTTTTATATTGCCTCGGACCTTGACAGAGTTATGTAATAAATAATTAAGAGTGTTGTAAATCTTACTGCAGTGCCTTTTTGAGCTGCTACAAGGTAGAGTACTGATAAAATAATTTTTAAAATATACTTTTGATCCTATTTCCATTGATGTAAAATCAATTAAATTCCTTTCCTGTAATATAAATTGGGGTAATGAAATTGTACAACTGAGTGAAACACTCTGAGTTTCGGAAAAGTAGAATAAATTTGAGATAAATATAGTTCAGTTTCTGATGCAAGTTTTATGGACTCTGAGGGAACCTATATTCAGTTCTCTCATAGTGTTCGTAGAAATTTAATGTAGGGATCCACCTTAATAGATGACCAGAGTTGTATCGATCATCTCTCTGAGTCATGGTATCATTTCTTGCGTGCCTATACATGGATCCCACAGTTCTTTGGATTGCCTATTCCATTGTTTTTCTACTCATACAGTTAGAAAAATGTTAGTTAGTTTCAACCTGAAAAGCCATTTTATATACATATAAATATACACCTACGAATTTTTTGCAACTTGGGTAATTCCATTTGATATGAAGGGAATTACTTTAATGCGAGACATGCAGTTTTAATTTTCTGTCTGTAACAAATTGGCAAAGATTCTTCATGCATTTATTAAATTAAAGTTTTCATCCATTTTATTGGAAGTTAACATAAATGTGTAAAACCACAAAAGGCATTTGCTCAAAACAGGCAACTCCCTTTCTAGTATGAAAGGAGAAAGTGATTTCCACACCCTGCCCTCCTGTCTGTGAGAAAAAGGAAAAAAAAAGGAATACAATTATTTTGTTGGTACTCAAATGGAAATTCACTTCCAAAACCACAGAATGTGCTGGGAATTTGAGCTGCTAATCTGTTTTACTTATCTAAATAATATGAAGTTGATCTTCACTGTGAAAGATGGGAGACTTATATACAACTGTGCATTAGGAAAATTTCAGAAATAATGTAAAAGATAGCACAGATTGCTTTTAACAGAGTTTTTGCCATATGCCTTGGCCAGTTGCCATATCTGGGATCAAAAAGGTTGTTGTGTGAAAGTTTATGTGTCAAAATGATGTAAGATCTCTGAGTCAAATGTTTTTAATCTGTTGCTGATCTGTATTTCCCAATTTACTTCTCACACTTTCTTTGAGGCTGATGTGTGACTGCATTCTTTTGGAATTTGTGTTTTCTCTACCTTTGCTAAGAAATACAGTCACTCTCCCCTCATGGGACTTCAGTTCTGTATGGAAAGATTGCTTTAGAAAGATCTGTTCTCACTGTGAGAACTTCCATAAGAGAGAATGGGCTTGGACTTTATGTGTGATGAGCGCAGATGACCTGTGCTAGATTCTTGGTGGAATATTTAGAGATAATTCCTCATATATATTTTAAATAATGGCAGAATGAACTGGCAGGATCTATTATCCAAAATAAAAAAGTACACTACAAGTAAGAAGACTTACTTATTTGTAGGTTCATGTATTAAAACAAACTTCTTGTATGTACTAAAGCATTTAGCACATGGAGAATGCTTATTCCCTACTACAAGTGGTTTAGAGTTAAAGGATGCTTGAATGCTTGAATTAAAGGCTGTGCTTAAATGCTTATGTGAACTATAGTCTTTACGTGGTGTAGCTGTGTAGTCATGCCTGAGTAAACTAATAGCAGTGAGTATAAACAGTAAATAATTCACATTTGTTCACAGTTCTTCCCCACAGACACTGAATGGCTGATGTTTTTTATCCACTTGGTTTCCTGTGTTAAGATGTCAAGCAATTGCTTAACTTCTTGAACTTATAAGGCAAAGCCAATCTTTTTTACCATGCCTGTTGAATTATAAATAATGTTAATCTGAATTATAAAAGCAAAACCCCAGAAGAAAACCCAAAACACCCTGAAATGAGAACCTGTTGCCATGTGTTTTGTTGTCTATAATTTTAAGCAAGGTCCCCAATCCATTGCATATGGAAGTAGTGCAGAACTCCTCTTCTGTTGCTTTTTCAAATTGATTTACAGATCTATTTTGCCAACAATATCCCTATTCTCTTCACAGTTATAGTATCTAGCAACTATACCAATGTGGCTGATCCAGAGCCATTATTCTGCAATTAGACTTTTGTACTGAGTTTACAGAATGGTTTTTCATTTTCTTTTTTCACCTTAATTATCTTCCCTTTGTACCATCTGTTGAGTAAGAGGGCTTATTCTCCTTCTGCTGTATCTGCATTATATAGAAGCAGAAGATGCTTAGCTGAGGTGTACTTGAACTATCAGATATCACAAGTTGTCAAGCATAGAAGTGAAAATCTTTAGGGTGAGGTATACAGTGTATGAAAAGGAAGGAGACAGTAACATCCCTGTTAAAAAAGTCTTACAGAGTATCTAATACTTGGCCAAGCCAGTACTTTATCTTGATGTCTCTAATATCTTACTTAATCTTTTTTTAATCTGAATATCTATAAAGTATTTTAAGATGGTGTATGAAAACCCTTACAGTAACAGTACTAAGCAATCAGAGATGTTGACTCCAAAACTGTAATAGTGCCTTAAGAGGAAAACATGCAAGGTTTTCCTACTTGCTTACATTGATTACTGAGTTAAAAATCAGACTAATAATTCTGTAATCACAAAGGTAAGACAGCACTGTATGGATTAAACACTGCTGTAAGGCTTCCCATACGGTGGAACATTCTGATGGGATTTTTGGGCCCAGGTCGAATATATGTGTCATTCAAGGATTTTGCCCTTCCTTGAAAAATCAAAATCCTGAACTAAAGCTTCTGATTGTCCGTAGTTCATGAGGTTATTTTTACTGCAATTGTAAACCAGCATCAAACAGTTAGTATCAAGTCTTAGTGCTGGATTGGTTTTATCCATCAGATTTGGGTGAGTCCCATTTTAGATGTAAAGAGGCCAAAAATTCATCATTGGGCTTTTTTCCCTCTCAGTTCCTACAGTACTTTATAGCCTTGTTATACTTTCTGTATTGCTGTTTTGCCTTCAGACAGAGGAGACAGTATAAGAGGGCTTATATCTGTCCATCAATAAATTTGAAGTAGTATTCTGTAGCCAGTAATGGGAAATTATACTTAATCATGGTCCTTTTCACCAGAATTTTACTCTTGCTGCATTGTGAAGTTTCCCCTTTTTATGCTGGCATTTAGGTCCACTTCCAAATCATTGTGCAGTAACAGAAATTACTGTCTGACATGTAGGAAGGTAAATCAGTGGCAGGAGAGTTTTCTGTGCTTATAATGTTTTTTAATGCTGAGTAGGCTCATACATGATGCTTTTCTCTACAAAGGGAATCCTTCAAATCTAATCATCACCCAAAAGTCTTACTTAATTTGTTTTAACGCTTATCTTCTGACATCTCTATTTCTTTCCTTCCAAGGTCATTCATAAGGAATGGTCTCTTTTTACTTGAGCTCTTTTAGAGAAATTAGCAAGCTGCTTCCAGCTGGATCTGATAAATGGCTCCCCTAGCTGATGATCCCCAGCTAATCAGGAGGAACTGCAGGATGAGAGAGCAAGCCAGCAAAAAGCTGGGAGAAATAGTCACGACATTTATAAAAGTGCACAAGCCTCTGTTTATGCTCTACATGTGTATTTTAATGAATTGTTAGGAAAGAGTCATGCTTCACACCTTCTAGTGCACCTCATGGCTGAGCTGTACTGCATGAGTGCAAAAGCAATTTGGTCAAATGCTTACATACCATGATAGGAGAAAGTTCTGCCTGTTGCTGAGTTGCTCTAGATAACAACCATGATATCCATGCTTCTGGCCTATGCACAGTGATAGTGCTCCATATTCGGTGGGGAAGACTGAAGACGGTTTTAAAAATGCTTGTCTTCAGTTTCACTAGCAAGGGACATTCTGAAGAAAACTCTGCTCTTAGGAAAAATATTCATCTCCTGAAGACCTAAAGGACTCATTTAAGAAAAGCAAAGCAAGAATCCACCTCTCTTTATACATGGTGAATATCTGGAATACACAGGAAATTTTATGGTAAAAAGAAAGAAAAAAATATTTGCAATAGTATGTTTTAGTCATATAGGGCATTTATTTCAGAATTTTCACAGTATTAGTAACTACCTGGATGAATCTCTTATAAATTTCCAGTTAAAATATTTACTTTTGGTCTATTTAGAATATATACTGAAAGAGAGGGGCTAAAACTTCTGTGTCTTGAGGGTTGAAGGACATTAGCTTAGTGTTACTTTATTATGAATCGTATTTGATACAACTGTACCATCGAATTTTGAGAAGAACTTTGACTCATTAGCTGCTTTCTTAGAATCATAGTTCCTCCTCCCCATTATTAGTATGAAATCATAACAATTCACATAGAAGCTTAGTCTCAGATTTTGTGTTATGTCAGTGTGTTGCATGCGTTTGGGGATAAAGATGACCACATGTGTTAGAAATGGAATAGCAAAACCAGAAAGTGTCATGATACAAATTAATTTTCCCCCTTGTAAGTAACAGTAATTGTTTTCATTAAGAGTTTAAATGAAATTAAATGTGCACAAATTTTGGAAAAAATATTACTATTTTAGCTGAAAAAAGTCTAAAATTGAGTCACTACAGCACCTTTAATTGCATATTCTGTGTTTTTATGGTCTTGTGCTTGTGTGCAGTGTGAAATAGAGCACTGACAGAGACGTATGGGCTTTAAGAATACTACTGGATGTTTCTCTCAGCTTCTGGTTGCTATCCTCTTCATCCACTCCTGTAGCTGCTCCTGATTAGCTGAGGATCATGTGCCCTTGGTCACATATTGAATGCAGATGATTATTTTCTCTATAAGAGCCCAGGTAAAAGGAGGTGTTTTTTTAAGAGGGAGCCTGGAGGTAGAAGGATGGAGAGTTTATGACCTGATCTATGTAGATGTAAAGGAAAGCATATCTTCTTAAGAACCTGAGTAGGCTTGAAGGGTTTTGCAGCTCTGAAGAGTACATCCTCTGCAAGAATAGGAAGAATAAAAGTAGTTAAGAAGAATTGAAGGCTTTTATATTCTGATTTTCTTTGAAGTGTTTTTATTTGTTCTCTGCTTTGTTACTGGAAGAGATAGAGGTATAGTAGCCTGAGGTAGGTACTAAGGAAGCCAAGTGACTGGTGATGAGAATTAACTTAGGAATAAAAAGCTGGAATAAAGAGTCTGTGCTTTGCCAGGGAACAAGCAGATGATTTCTTTGGGGAAGCACAAAGTGACCAGTTTCTGAAACCAACTCCACAGTGCTGTGACATTAGAAACACTGAGTACATCTGCCTCGTCCCTAGGAGTGCAAGGGTGTTCCAGGAGCCTAGAGCAAAACATCTGGTTTCCTTACTGTTTCTTCTGGAAAGTTGGACACCCTGAACTTCAATTCCAAAGTTGTATTCTGAAAACATGAGCATGTGGTAGGGGTGGTATAATGTAAAGTAACTCAGTAACCAGGTTCCTCATACTGAGTGAAAGGCATATTGCTGGAACTGATCCATTTGTTCATAATTCTGCTCTGAAAAAGAAGAGTCTTAGCTTGATTTACAATTGAAATTTTTTCTTTATAAAATGGCTTTTACCTGATTGTGTGCCTGGAAAGAGGAAAGTTAGATGAATTGGATGAATTAGGAGGGACTTTTGAGTCTTGTTATTTGTTCCTACTTTCTCTGTTTGTATTGGAAATAACAAGGGTGTTGCTAAAGACATTGCGAAAAGTTTCTTTGAGGTGTTCCGGGCGCAGTGTAGTAGATCAAGCTCAGTGTAACTTTTTTTTTGTCTTCATAGTACATATTTTTGCTGTCAGTTTGAGGCAAATAATTGTTTTGTTTTGTTATAGGGAAAGGTGAACATGGAAAACCGTACCCTCTTACAGAGGAAGACCATGATGATTCTGCTTATAGGGAAAATGGCTTCAACATATTTGTTAGCAACAATATAGCACTGGAACGATCCCTGCCAGACATCCGACATCCTAAGTATGTAAACTGTTTTCTGGACTATTTAATTTTTAACATTTTATCTTTGTATATCTCTAAATCAGTTGTTTTCCGGGAAGGTAAAACATGAACCCTCAGTCAACAAAAAACATTTATTTATTTAAATAGGAAGGGGAAAATTTACCACCACTGTTAAGTCATTTGCTCTGTCTTTTAACGTCACTTCTGATCTGATTAGAAACACATTAAGGCTACAGAAGGCCTCTTTCCGTTACAGAATGATTTTTATTAAATTTCTGTGTAGTGAATTGTGCTGAAAAGCATTCACATGTTTCTCATGTTCTCATTTGATTAATAGCTGCAGATCTTTGGGCTGGGGAGCAGAGCTATATATGGTTTTTGGCTGTGTTCGCAAAATGTTTTTTCTGTTTGTTACATAAAAAGTTAAAACAATCCAATAGCTGCAGTTTGCAGGGTGCTTATACTTCAGCTGATTTATGCAGTTTAGAATTATGTAAAAACAGAATGTGCATGATGCACAGGCAGAATTTGGGGGCACTGGATGATGGTATTGTTCCCTAACAGCATTAATATAACACAGAGAAATGGAATAAAGGTTATTCTGGAAAATAACAGCTGAGCTAGAAATCATCATACAGCAAACCTAACTTGCTTTTCATGTTCTTTAATTTTTGGCTCATTTATACAAAGAGTCGAGCTTCCTATCTGTGACAGAAAAGGGGCACTTTTGCCTTTCTAGGCTCCAGGCTCTTGTCCTCTAGAGTCATTCTGAGCTCTGAAGAGAGAGCTGATTTGATTTGTCTCCATACCTGGCATTTTCCCCTTCTTTTAATTGGATGTTATGCAACTAGTGTATGGGAGAAAGGTACAGGAGTGAGAAAAAACTACTTGTCTGCATGACTATGTTTGTATTTTCCTTCAGATACAATTCTCTCTATTATACAATGTTTCACGTCAAGATACCTCCTCATTTCTAAACTTATTTCTGTAAGAAAAGTTGTCAGAAAACAGAGCAGAACTTCAGAGCTTGACAGAAGTTCTCAGTTCAGGGAGAAGAGAAATATCATGGCAACTAACACTACTTTTTCTGTCAAATGTGCAACTGCGTTTTTCAAAGATGGAATAGTATATAAATGTTTGCATAGTAAGAGTTTAAAAAAAATAATTCACAGCGGAGGATTTAACATTTTATTGGAGATGTTTCTAATTTAATTTCAATTGTTAATTGTATAATTTAACTGTTGCATTGTTTTGAGAAAAAAACTGTTTCAATTTGTATATATTAGTATTGTTTGCATAGGATTAAGTGAAAAGAAATATATTGTTATAACAACTTGTATGTTTTATAGAAGTTCTTTGCTTTGTGCTTTGCTAAATTGCCTGAAATTATATAATGAGTGCCTCCAAGAAGTTTTAGCTGTATAGCATTGAAGCTGTGGTAGATTACATTGTTGGTATAATAAATATGTTCATCAGGCAACCTCCTCTGCTAGCGGAACTGCAGTGGACAATTACTAAACACAAAAGGATGCCGTCAGGTTTATCATCCCTTTATGGTTTTGTAATTTTGGCAACCTCTTTCTTACCTGCTGTAAGATAAGAAACTGAGTCTGCTGACTGTCCTCACAGTCCCTGACATTTCCATGCATGTCCCCAGAAGTGATGCGTTGTCAGAAGTGGCATATTAGGTACGAGTCAGTGCCACGCCCGCCTTTCTCTGCCCTCTTTTCCCCAGCACAAACCTTTCTGTGACTTGCACCTGAAGGTCTCATTTGGGAAGCTTGTATCCTTAGGTGCCTGCGTAGTTTCCATGTTCCGATTCAGCTGGGTTCCTGCGGCGTTCCGTGAAATCTCGTGTAGTGGGTGTTTTAGTAGTGTCCTGACTGAACTGACTTGAGTCATGTCCTGCTAACCTTCCTTATGTTAAACACTAATAACACAAGTAGCCCATTAGTTAATTGACTGTATCACCATCTAAAGGTAAAGAGAAAAAAAAGGTTCTTGTGCTGTAATTGCCTACTAAGTAGTGCATCAATTAAGTTGACAAAGCTGGGCTCAATACTTCTGATGGCTGTACCTTGAAGTAAGTGTATTTATTGAGCTTCCGAGAGACACGCAAGTCTCACAATGCTTTCTGACCTACTGTTAGAAACAAACACATCTCTTGGCTGCTGTGTGTTAAATATGTGCAGTCTCAAACAGCACTTCACTTTTGGAAATGTCTCTCTTCAGAAATGTGTTTGAAAGGTGAAGTAGTTCACATGTTATTGTGCTGGTTTTGGCTGGGGTAGAGTTAACTTTCTTCATGAGTTCGCGTATCATCCATGCTAGAGGCTAGGACTGCACCATGGCGCTAATATAAAGTTGCTGTCAGAGAAACTGTTGGAAAATTAGGTAATTTCTCTCCAAGAAAACGGTGTTCTTCAGTAACATTACAGTAGATAAATCAGGTATGGTATAGCAGGCAGGTCTGGTTTGGCCAGCTTTTGAGCATTATAAAGGGTTTGGCTTTGTGGAGCTTTTAACTGCTTGGAGGCTTTTAAGTGCCACCTTTGGCACGTTTGTGAGAGATACTAGTTTTACAAACCTTGAGTTTTGATCCTCTGCCTCTATTTAGTGTATGCCATTTGTACAGGGAAAATGGTCGTCATCAGCTGAAGACTGATTTCCTGAAAATACTATCTGTGATGCGTTTTATAGAACCAAATAGAATGGTTTTATTGCCATCAATAGAGAAAATTCGCAAAATTAACCTTCAAATGCAACAGAACCGAGTGGTAAATCCTGTAATTTGAAAAAAACCTTTTTTAAATCAAAAGAGCAGCTGCAGTAGTTTCTACATGCCTCTAAAAAACCTTCAAAAATATTTTATTCCAAAGTCAAACCAAAGAAATTTTAAGAACCACTTCCAAGTGTTTGGTTTTCTGGGCAGTTTGCAAAGACAGAAGAAAAAACTTGCTCTTTTAAATCCAAATAAACTTTCTCTTTCTGAGTCTCTTTGGAAATTGGGCTCAGGATTTGCAAATAACACCTTCTGGCAGGGGGATGGGTAGAACTAGATAAATGTTTAGATGATTGAGCTCTTAGAAATTCAGGATTTCAAATTTGTTTAGTAATATTCTTTTGTTTTTTCCTGTGATATTTAAAACACTTCAGCAAGGTGTTATGATTGATTCTTCTTTCCTTTTTATGACAGCAAATTGTGTGTGCTGTAAAAAAAATCCGTAGAGAAATGAAACAGTTAACTTCTATTTTAAGGCTGACTTGACGTTTCCTGCATCCTCAATATGTTTTTATTGCATCCCTCTAATATCTCCCATGGTTTTTTTCTGTCTCTCATAGCTGTACTCAAAGAATATTTTTCCAATTTCTGAGTGGTCTTTCATATCCTGTTTCTGCCCCACTCTTGTGTGAAAGCCGTGGCCCAGTGGGTGCTAAGCTACATTAGCTAATTCTCTGTTCTCTGCCCATAGTCACCCCTGTCTTTAAGTTTAAACAAAGAAACAATCAAACAGAACTTCTCCC
>VZRR01001379.1:392988-465613 GCA_013398015.1 Oreocharis arfaki | reverse complement strand
CGCCCCCCCCCCCCAAATTCTAAATAACAGTCTGAAAGAGGCTTATCACCTGAGTTTATTGGGTTTCAGGACTGATTTGATGAAAATAAGAGTTCTGGTCACCCTAAGTGAAAGACAGTGCTGAGTTTTGGGTACTATTGAGAGAAAGCAATGGGGTTAATATTTAGGGGTTAAAAATTCTGTATCAATATGAGAAATATTTCAAAACCCACAAGAAGAGTGTTTTCATTCATTTCTCTTTTCACCTGCTTCATGCCATTTTCTGTAGTCTAGAATACAACAAACCTGCTAATGCTAGGGAAAAGTTGGCAATATTATTTTATGTTGTAGAAAGAGAAATGCTACTTATTCTAACATTGAATGGACTAGTTAAAATTAATTCTTATCTTCTCCACATTATCAAATATTCTGCTATTCATACCAGTTTTATTCAAACAAATAAAAATGTATCTGACTCACATTTTGAATAGCGCTCTAAATGTGATTTTAATGAGGCTTGGGGGGAGGATTGTAATCATCTAGTCTGAAAGTGTATACACATTTTGTGATCTATCCTGTTTTAAGCTTTTAAGTGTATACTAGACAATCCATTTTTAAGCCTTTCATTATTGAATCAAGGAATTCAAGTTAGTCCCTGATACCAATACAGTTGCAAGCTTTGTAATTTAAAATATTTTGTTTGGTATGTTTGTATATCTGAATTTAAAGAACAGGTCTCTTTTTATCTAAAATTTGTAGATAAGTGCTGATAACCATGTCCTGGAGTGCATCAATCACAGCATTACAAGCCAGGTAAGGAAGGGGATTATCCCACTCTGTGCTGGTGCAGCCTCTCCTTGAGTCCTGTGTTCAGTTTTGGGCACTACAATATAAGAGGCTAAAAAGCTATTTGAGATCATTCAGAGGAGTATCATGAAGATGAAGGATCTAGAGGTCAAGCCATATGAGGCATGGCTGAGGTCGCTTGGTCTGTTCAGCCTAGAGGAGACAGAGTGGAGACCTCATCACAGCCTTCCTCATGAGGGGAAGAGGAAGGGCAGGCACTGATATCTCTTCTGTGGTTACCAGTGACAGGACCCTAAGGATTGGCATGAAGCTGAGTCAGGGGAGGTTTAGGATGGATATTAGACAAAGGTGTTTTTTACCCAGAGAGGGATCAGGCACTGGATCAGGCTCCCCAGGGAAGTGGTCACAGCAGCAAGCCTGACAGAGTTCAAGAAATGTTTGAAAAATGCTCTAAGGCAAATGGTGTGATTCTTGGAGTTGTCCTGTACAGGACACAGGACCTTGATGATCCCTGTGAATCCCTTCCAGCTCAAGCTGTTGTATGACTTGGCTAGTCTTAGATCAGATGTGCAAATCCTGCCCAGCTTGCCTGAGTAATCTGTCACAAGAAATCTCATCCTTTTAAGGTTTCCCTGGGCATGGATAGATTCATTTGGTAATAAAATTCTTAACTGTTCTTAATGTACATCAAGAATGTCCAATCTGATTCTTGTAATGTCTGGTTTTTAACTTGTATGGGCTGGAGTCAGTGCTTCCAATCCTTTTCTGCTGGTCTCGCTGTAGCTGTGTGAAGGGCTGGCCCTTCATTGTCACTCCCAGTAGTGTTCATTTTTAGAAGTCTGAACTATGCTCATTTTTCTTAGGCATTAAATTTTTCACAACCCTCAGAAGAAATGCATTTTCATAATCAAAGAAATAAGAGTGTTTAGGTAAGGGCTGTTAGATCTTCTGTGTCCTGAACACTAATGAGGTTTTATTTCTTTTTAATAACAAAACCAAATTTCATTCCATGGGTTCTGCGTAACTGAAACTCTCCTTTTCAGTAGCAGAAGCTGAGAGAATGCCTGAATGGTTCTCTCTCAAAACATTTGGATGCAGTGTGGTTGCTCTCCACTGTATTTTTTAAAGAGGCTGATGTGAATATGTAATGGGATTTTCCGGGCAGCATGTTTTTTGATTGACTCCATTTTTGTGTTTCTTTAGAGCAGTTGCAGAGTTAACAGAGTTGGAGTTGCTCTTAATCACTATGTTTTAGTACACTTTGCAAAAACACTAGTATTACTAGACTCATGGGAAAAGGATATAGTTAGGTACATAGGCAGTGGTACATATCTGAATCCCCTAAAAATGTAATTTTTGCATTGTATTTAGTTAGTTTCTTTTTATAAATACAGTGCATTTGTCACAATCTAGCCTATGTATATTTTCCCTAAAACTAAAATTTAAAAGCTTGTCTTTTATCCAATACTCCAAGATAAATTTGAATTCATTTCCTCGGCAGTCTATGATCTTAAAGACAGACTTGGGCTGTCCTGCCTTGCTAAAAAAAAATAAAATAGACTAAATAATGTATGTATGCTGAACTTACAAATATTTAAAAAGTCTCATGGATGTAATTAGTTGTTTGTATCAATTTTCTGTTGAATTTTTGATCATATGGTGGAAGAAACAAAGATAGGAGAAGGTTTTTCCTAGTTCTTATTCATTTTGGGTAATCAGAAATGTCTTCAGACACACGTACATGTTGCATTGCTTCATACCACCGATTACTAGTATTAGCTTAGCTTTTTTTCTGGACACAGAGCAACTGTTTAAACTCAAGTTGTTCTTTTAGTGGGTAGTGGAAAAGCTGGAGATAATTACTGTGCTTTTCAAACTGTTTTGTGTAGTGACTGAATAATGTAGTGAAAGTGAAAAGTCATGTGGTCCAAAACACGATAGGCAATGACCCCATTTCCAAGCCTGACCAGATTGTTCTCTGCAATTGCTTCAGGGCATCCCCTTTGAAGTGCAGGTCCTCAAAACAGGATCAGGAATATTTTATACCCAAGAAAACCTGTGTCTTTCTGTCTCTGTCATGCCTGCTGTCACTTTCTCTGCAGGATGTGTATTGATAGTAACAAATAACATGGAATAATTCCCAAGTGCTTTCTGGGTGCTTGTGTGTCTTTTTTTTTTTTTTTTTTTAGGGCAGTAACAGCAAAAATGTGGCTGAAGATTGATGATTCCTCTTCCATCCTCTTATTGAAAAATAGGCTGTGGTGTTAAATAGGCCAGTGAGGAGAGTCCAAGCCTAATGGGACTGTTTCTGTTTACTGAAAATTATTTGATTAAAAAAATAATCTGTTTATGCACGTGGGGAAAAGTAGTTCTTGTGCGTTTAGATGCCTTGTTTGTTACTTAGAATCCAGTAAATCCTCCCACGCTGCTGAGAAAATAGCAAGCTGCAGTAAACATAACTGTGAAATCTAAACTTAATGGGGACAGAAATTCTGAAGCATATTTACCCTCCAGCCAGTTCTGTACATCTGGGATAGCCAAGTCTATTAGCGTTTGGCAATGATTAAAGCCTGAACTTTTAACTGTCATATAATATAATAGCAAAGCTGGAAAGTACATCCAGCTTTGCTAAGATTTGTGAGAAATGTGGGATGTTCTGGGGTTTTGTATCTTTGAAGTTCATAGGTGAAAGTGATGATATATGTTGTTAATATAGTAGTTTTATGACGAGCCTCAGTACACCTTACTGAGCCAGCAGTGCATTCTCAGTGGCAACAGAATTAACTGTTGCAGCTCGTGTAATAGGGACAGCAGATGTGCAGTGATGCTGGATTGGAACAGCAACTTCTATTTTGCCTGATTCGGTTGTGAGTAACCTTCTTGAATTCCAATTTTCTGAAGGCTGTGCTGGCCACAGGACGTTGTACTAGGCATGAGAGCTTACTGATCTTGTTGGCAGATGTGGTCCATGAGGCCCAACAGCTTTTTCACAGCATTTGTTCTCTTCTCTACCAGCTGTGATTTTGGTATTATAGACACTGGTCAGACCTATCTTGCCCGTTACATGTTTTATTGTGTACACTTGGTGGTGTTGAGAGATGTGTAAGCCTGACCATGTATTGCAGTGAAAGGGGGTGGTGAAGAGATGTAGGTAGATCACAGAAAGACTATCTTTGAAAATTATTTTATGCTTGAGCAAACTGGACATAGTAACTCCATAGGCCTGATGGGATGTGCCCATAAATGCTGAAGGGATCCTCTCAATGGCCTTTGAATGATCACAGCAATTGAGAGGAGTACCTGAGGACTGATGCGAAACTGGGAGGAGTGGCTGAGCTTCTAGAGCGTTCCTAGAAGCCTATGGGATACCTTTGGAATATAAGGCCAAGTGGTAAGAAGATAACTAGGATTTCTGAAGCAGAAGTCACAGGTTGGTTTGTTCTTGAAGTAGTATTCTTTAAAATGCACTTTGAAGTGACAAAAATCTGAATTCTGATCCTGTTTCTTCTTCAGCCAGGAAAATTACCTTAGACTCAAAATAGAGGCTTTTTATTGATCATATTTAGGTCTGCCTTATTTCTGAGAGACCATCAGATAAGTATGCTAGGTTTGAATGAAGGAATTTTGAATACATTTTTATTTCTCTGATCTTCTCTTGCAAAAAAAAAGAAAAAAAAAAGTGGTTTGAGTGTGTTTGTTTGTGTGTGTATTAAATAAATTGGTCTGCTGCTATTTTTGAATTTGTAGGTAACAAAGCAAGGTTTAAGCTAAAATATAATTAGAGTACTAGGATGCTTTCTGATGTGCACTGGCTAATGAGGAATTTTGAGATGGTATAAAATGACTACATGTATTATTTCCCAAGCCTCCTAAATTTAATACATGTAGGTGAGTAGATAAGTTTCTTAAAGCATATTAGTGATTTTAAAAAAAAAAATTATAACATCTTTCCATAAGTGATGATGATTTTATAACTCACTGTATCATAAAACAAAACTTTGCAAACATTAGCATGCTTTGTGTCAGTATAGTTTATCTGACTCTTAGACTCTTCCCTTGGTTAGAGGAACTTTTTTGTTTGAAGGACAAAGTGAGGCAAACCCACAGACTTTGATTTCTTCAGAGACACACTGTGCTGCTGAGGAGACTGTACATGAGAGGCCAAAATGAGGCAATTTGACATGAAGTAACAAACACCTAATTCAGCTCCATCAGTTCTGATGAATTCTGTGCTGAGGGACGTCTACATAGAGCACAGGACTTTGCCTTCTTAGTTCCCAAGACATGTTGATAGTGCATTTAATAGCAATTTCACAAACAGTTTGTACTGTACAATTTAATCTTTTTTCTTCTTTTTCTTTTTCATGAAAATAGCATTAATGTTTTGGAGGTTTATTTGTTCTGGTAAAGTAGTGTGACATTTATTGAGGCCTATACCCAGTAATGCCTGCTTTCTTCCCAGCTGTGAGTCACTGTGAAAATAAAGATTACTTTCCCTGCCATCAACTCACACCCAAGCTAATTTTACAGCCTTGTCAGACGGCAGGAGAAATTACTGGTTATCACTACTTAATCAAGCTCAGTTGACAAGACTAGATTGGAACAGAAACATGGTGTGACCGAAGCTTGTTGCTGTAAATTGAATACTTTAACATGCTAAGACAATTACTATGTAAATTTCACTGGGAAATGTTTTGTCCTGGTAGCTTATGGAGGTCTTGTCGCTACCTGGGAGCCCAGTGGGTGCTGTAGTTTCTTTTAATAAAGGGAAAGAAAAGGTCAGATCTGAAAAGGCAGCTTAGCTAAGAGCAAGAGCTGACAAAACCAGTGGGGGGAAAAAAGACGGAAAATCTCTCTCTGTTTTCCTTTAACTTTCTCTGGCACTTCCCGTAAGAGGAGAAAATTAGAGGTGGGCGGCTTTTATGGTCCGGAAACTGCTGTAGTAGGCTGCTACCTTGTTTCCTAAGTGCAGCAAAGGGGTGTCTTTGAGACACTTAACTTCTCCTATGTTATTATCTATCAGGGCAATTTTCAAGGTTGTTGATGTGTTTGGAAGGCACGGAGCCTGGTAACTGACCACAGCACTGCTACTGGTATCCCTTAATGTGCATAAAACATTGTTGATATATCTACAGGGTCAAGCAAATTGCTGCTTTTATGAATCAGCTTTTGCTGTCAAGTGGCTGGAATGGTGCCAGCACTGCTCTCCTTTCTCAACATTTTAGAAGCCTATATTCTTTCAATTTGTCTTCTACAGAGGCAGTATATTTCTGCATGTTTCTGTTAACTGTGAATCTGTAAAGATGGAGGATTTGGAAGTTCTTCAGCTTTTCTTAAGCTCACGATGTTTCAGGACACTTTCCGCCCCCCACATATAAAGTTATCGGGGAAGCAAACAGAACTATTCTTATTCCTTGAAGTAAAAATATGCTGTTATTCGTGCCCCGTAGAGTAGGCTAGCCTACAAAATGAAATCATAATAGTCTTAGGATTTTTAGTAGCAAGTAAAAAAGAAGTGGAATTATAACTCCTTTTCACTCTTTCTCTTTTTATGAGTAGTCCTCTTTTCAGGTTGTATTTTAAAGGTGCCTCCTGCAGATAGCTTCGTGGTGTTTCTGGGACAGTTTTTTTTTCTTCCTCAGGCAGGTTAATATTTCAGGAATAGAAGAACCTCTTGCTGTTCTCTTCACCTTCTAAAAGTCCCACTGCAACTTTGAAGCCAACTCTGATATTGTTTTGTTCAGAAACTTGGTTTTGGTTCTTGTTTCAACCCAGCAGAGTAATTCTGCATCTCAAAGGAATAATTAAGTGGATATCAAGTGTTTTAAAGCACTTAAAAGTTCGGGGGTGTGACTGTGTATTGTTTCTAGGAATAAGCCTTGAGCTCCTAGAGCCAAGTGCCCAGCTCCAAAACCAAACTGTAGGAGCAGCATGCAAAGCTGGTGGAAAGTTCTGCTCTGTAAATTATGTGTATTTAAAATTTTTTACTATAGAAATTATTTGCAAATGAATTCTACCTTACCTTTTTGTATAGAACTTGGGTTTCATAAGTAGCCATCTTCTGGCGACTCTGTGGCAGGTGTGCATAATAAACAGTATTGTGCAGCTTTCAGAGTTCAGCTTTTCAAAACAGTAATAAATTACAGAATTGAATCATAAATATGATTAGTGCTTAATAATGTATCTAATAGAAGGGAGAGTGGAAGGAAATTCTTTGGACAGAGATTGATTTTCAAAGCAGTAAGTACAACTTCACAATGTGGAAACAGCTTGTGGACTGGTAGATAGGACCTCTGTTTGTAAAAATCTCATCCAGAAGTCTCTGAGGGACTAATTTAATGATGTAGTGATATTCTTTGATAGGAAATGCTAGATATTAAATTCTGAAATATCATGGAAAGAGAGACTAAATTGATCAAGGATAACGATATTTGAAAGCAAAATTCATGGTTCATGAATTTTGATTCATTATAACCTTGAAAATGACATTGTATCTGACTCATCAGCAAATTCATCATTTGATGCCAGTTTTTGGTTGGGTTATTTTTTTTTTACACAAGTGTTAACATTTATAAAGTATTTTTTGGCAAAGTCCAAATTGCTAGTGTTATTTAATAATTCTGAGTATTTGTGCAGGGGCAATGCATAATGCCCCTTGCATGTCCTCTTCTAAACTCCCGTTGTTCTAAATGGGAATGTGGTAACTTCAGCAAGAAAATACAGGTGTGAGCTACTTAACTAGCAGGATGACTGTTGTTTATCATGGTCATTTTCTTGCTAAGTGCATCAACCGAGACATTTCAGACATACCACAGAATTTATTCTGAGATTTAAGACTTCAGTAAATAAGTTTGAGGAAATCTATTATTTATGCCAAGAAATTTTCCATTTTTTTAACCTTAGCTACTGAACCTCTTATTCAGCATTGTTCCATGAATAAGTGCTAGTGTGCTGCACTAAAATAATGTTATGTTTAAATGCAGTGAAAGAGGCACCTTTAGGAAAACTTCTCTTGTACACTACTAAGGCCAATCTGTAGCATTCTATTAAGGTTATGCAGAAAATGTTTCTGCTGAGTAGGAGCCCTTTTCTTGTTTCAATTGTCAGCTTCTTCACCCCCTTGAAAAGTATTCCTGCCATGAGTCCTAGGTATATACTGTTGCTTCTTCATCACCTTGTCCCCTCCCAACTTGTTGATTCAGGTATTTGGATGCTGCTCTCTAGAAATAAAAGACCTTGCATTCCAAAGGGTTTAGAATAATCTCTTTTGGTGGCAGCCATTTATTTGTTTTGAAAAGTACAACCAAAAGACTAGCAGTTATTTGACTGAACTCTTTCTGAAAAGTTCTGCATTTTTAAGTGTCTAGGATGAGTGCATTGTATACAAATACAAAAAGTTAAACTATATACTTTCTTTAAATTAAAAAAGAGTTCACCTCGCAAACACAATAGATGTCCTCTTCCCGGTTTGCCTTTATAACAGGACATATTTGCTGCAGAAGCAAATTATTTTGGTTTAATAGTTAACTTGCTCTATGAAATAATGAGAAGCTATTTTTTCCTATTGTTCTGTGTGATCAAATGTGCCACTGTGGAATTCAGCAATAAGATGGATTCCCAGTCTCCAATAAAGAAAGTATTGGTAAGGGATTCCATGAGATGAACTGAAGATGATCAGTAGTGTAGGCAGCTTAGCCCTAAACATTGAAAGGCACGGTCTTTTAAAGGTCAAGAGAGGAGCTGGCGTGTTGCTTGCATATGATGAGACTGTGTGGTGAAAGGACAAGAGAGATAACATGCCCATACGTTGCTGGATTCCAGTCCTGGCTGTGAAATGGACAAGATGTTTGAATTCCGCAGCCTAGTCTGGCAGTCTGTAGAGCTAGGAATAATCCCAAATTCACCCTCTGGAGAAGACTGGAGGTCTGGGTCTATTCAGCTAGAGTGTGCCACAGGATGTGCAGATGTTTACCGTTGCACTGCACTGGGTGCTGATGGTGTAGCATGGCACATACCTAGAGATACGAGCATAGGTGTGAGCTCAGCTGACTGATCAGGATTTTTTTGAATACTTTGTGGAAGACAGCATCAAACCTTGAGCACTTTTAAACCTCCAGTACTGTAAATGATCACTTACCAGCCACTAATGAGGAAGCTGCATCGGTCCTGTAGCTGAACAAGGTAAACTGAGGAAGAGGTGGTGTGAAGTTTCTGAGCAAAGTATATGAGCGGTGCCTCCAACATTAAACATTAAAAGTACTGTTGAACTGAGCTATTTGGTTACGTGAAGAAACACAAGGATGGAGGTAAGGATAAAAGTGAGCAAAAATATAACAAAAACAGTGGCAGGCTAGTCAAATAATGTGCTCTTAGCATTTTTAAGTATTTATCCTCTTATCGGTATGGGAATGATGAGCATACATACATAGCCAGGGCTGATTACAGAGAACACTTTCATGGAAATTATTATGATCAAAGCCAAAGTGAAAAATCAATTTGGTATACTGATTTCAGGTAGGCTGATTCAGTTTTCTGCCCTCAATCCCAAAATTATAAAATATCATGGCAAGTTTCTCTTCGGAAACTTAGTGTGTTTATACTATTGGCTTAACTAATGGCTTATTATTCAACCAAGCCATTTTACAATGTATACAGAATGAGTTAGCAGAGTCAAATGACCTGTCCTTATCTTCATTTGCCATTTTAATCAACCTTGTTAGTGCAGAGTTCTCATATGTTACTTTGAAAGTTAATCCAGTTTGAAGTGCCACTAGGGCAAAAACTAGTCCTGATGGAAACAAGCCAAAAATAGCAAATAATACATTACTATTAAAAATATTTTGAAAGACCTAATATTTGTACCCATTTTTCAATTCACCACTGATTTTTTTTTTCTTTTTTAATTCCTCAATCAGAATATGATGTGATGTTAAAGCTCTACAGTAATATTTGCCTTTATCAGTGGGGCTATGATTTCATAATTAAAAGGAGAGCCTAAAGTAAAGTTGATTGACATCAACTACGTAGCAATCTTTTCTATGCCAAGTTACCTGTCGGAGCAAACCCTTAATTACTTCACTGAAACTGGCTGAACTGCCTATCTGTCCATCTTAAATCTACTAACCTTTCTTGAGTATTGATTTTAGGATTTATTTCCAGGCTTCTATGGATTTCCTAGTATTTCAAGCCTCAGTGAATGTCAGTGTGTTCTTTGGACACTTTATTCTGCCATTCAAACTACTTGAATGATACCTACTGCCCGCATAGAGCCTACATTCACCTGAAGCGTGCAAGTAATTTGCAGTGTCTTTATGTGGAGGATGACAATTTGAGGCCATGTGTGCAAGTACTATAATTTGCTAAATTGATACAAGTTTGACAGAATTTTCTACTGAAATTTTGAGGCTCTTGGAAAAAGTATGATTTTGCTCAGTAGCATTTTAAATATTTCTGTAGATAGTCAGTTCAGTTTCATTTAACATGTATATCATAATTCAGAAGGTTTTATGTAATGTATTATGAGGTTATGGTAATCTTTCATACATAGCATTTTTCCGTTCTACGGCAAACCTTGCTTTATTTTTTATTTTAGTAAATTTTGGTAAGATTGCATTCTTCAGGAAACATGAAAGAATCTTGAATTGCAATTTTTCGTTTCTTTGAAGACTCAAGAATTTCCCTTTTAAAACAAGAAGCAATATCTTCAGCTTCTAAGTGGTCTTTTTGCAGCCAGGGTATTTGGCACCACTTCTAAAACTCAGGATATGAAGAAGCACACTCATGGACTTTGAACAAATGCTGTATGCATTATGTATGTTTATTCTCATAAACGTGTATGGGCTTATTCTCATGGTACATCCAGGGTCTCAGCTGTGGAGGTCTAACTGCATCTTTGATGCGATTCATGGGCCTTTCCTGGGCATTCCAGCTATACATCAGGTCTGTCCTGCAGCCCATCACAGCATAGAGCTGGCTGCACTCTGCTGTGGACAATGTTGAATAGAAATGGATTTCATGTTACACTTTTTAAAATAGTGATCTTCTGTTATAGTTAGAGTCTCATGTCAGAGAACAAGGGAATAAAAATGAGCAGAATTCCACTTGAAGAAGAAAGGCAAGTAAAGCACTACTATAAAACCTAGCAGACTGTCTTAGCAGTAGAAAATGGTGAAATTTAAGGTTTCATTTTTATAAATTTGCAATCTGACCATGTTTTTTGATAAAAGCAGGAAAAGGCATTTTGGTGGTTTGTGGCTCTTACTAGAAGTCAATTCACATATAGCCAGATACCTTTGCAATGCCAGTCAAGAGTAAATGTAAATGAGGTTTAAAGGTTGAAGTTGAATGATGGAGAAATGTTAAGATAGTGTAAGATTCTTTCCTCTTCTGACTGTGGCTCTGTTTTGGAGAAATCTGTTCAGCAGGAAGAATTGAATAGTTTGAAACCAAATCCATCAATGTTGCTACACTTTCTCATCACTTTAGAATATGTAATTACTCTGAAACTGCCAATAAGAATATCCAGATCCAAGGACCTTCCCCTTCCTTACACACATAAGGTTACAATATCAACCATGCGAATACACACATTTCAGAACAACTGCTTTCAAAAGGTGTATTGTTATACTGGAAAGGTGACTTTTTAAAAAAGAAATGTCATTCTGATGTGTTTGGGTGTTTTGAGTATTTTTTTTCCTCTTACCCTTTAGAAGTTGTTAGTCTGACATATGTGGTGTTCTCTTGCTTGGTTTTGTGTGGTGGTTTTTTTATTTTTTTTGGCTTGGGGTTTTATGGTGGTGGAAACTGACTAGTTTTAAAATCATATTTACTGGGAGTTGAAAATGCCAAAGGAACAACTTTTATTTTCAAAAATCATGTGAGAGTTACATGTATGTCTGGTAGTTACATTTGTTCTAGTCCAAGAAGCATCCCTGTTGGCAAAGAGCTGGCAACAGTTGGGGCTGCTTTTGGTAGGCGGCTTTCTTAATTTGCCAACTGAAACAGATACGTATTAACAATAGGCTTCATTTGTTGTACTTCTTCTAAAAGATAAGAAAAAGGATTTCAACTGAATTCTTTTGCTGCAGCGGATTTTCTTTTTCTCACAAAACATTTGAATGTATATATTTAGACTTTTCTGTCACTGGATAAGGAGCACTGTTTTCTCCAGAACTTCACATTCTTGCAAAGCAGCTGTCCTTTTTCCAGAGTGCATATGTGTTTTACTAGCAAGCTGCTTATTAAAGAGTTTCCGCAGTTATTATTTCTGAAAGTGGCTTGTCATTAAATTAATTCTCACTATGTTTTAGGAAGAAAAGTCTGAACTACAGATTTAAATCTTAATTTTTTAGGAAAGCATCTAAAAACTAGGTAGTTTTTTCGTAGGTGCATAACAGTTAATATTTTGCAAATACAGCTGTAGTAGCTCTAAGTTTTTATTATTTCTTTGGAACATTTCATCAGCGTGGTAGCTGTACAATGTGTTGGTAAATATTGATTTCTAAGTGACATTTATAAAGTGGAAATGCAAACTAAGCTGCAAATACATGTAAATTCAAATTATATCCTGTAGCAGTGTTTGATATGCGTAGTTATGCCATCTGACAAGGAGCAAAGATATCTATACTTTTTTAAAAAAAACCTTTTTTTTTTAGACCTAGGAAGGTCTAAACTTTTAATTTTGTTTATTTATTGCAAAGCTGGCAGCTTTCTGCTCTAGGGATACCTTTATCAGGATGCAACTTTCTTTTGAGGAATGAGAAATCATTCGGTTACTGTGTCCCCAGAGGTGAAAATGCCAGGCTTTGTTAACAACAGAGGAATGTGTTCCTTTTTTCTCTTTTTTCAACAAAACATGAAAGATGAGGTCTTATCAGTTGCAGTAATTTAAACATTTGTCATAAAATATTTTTGGATATTAGGAGACACTGATTTGCATGGCCATTATTTGAGTGTTTTGTTTTTTTCTTTCTGAAATGTGTAAACAACTCAGTATTGAAAACAGTTGGGTTAAGCACTGATATTATGTAGCTGCTGTGCAATTAAGATGTTGAACGTACAGCGCTTTAATTTTGAAGATGAAAGGTTGTTTACGTTTCCTTGTTTATGAGTCTGCATTTCCAGAATTGTGTGTTGTTTTATCTCTACATTTAATGGGAACAATCATTTTGGATCTGTAGATATGAAATTGGAGTTGTATTTGTGGATGTTGTTGTTTTTCATATTGTAAGTACATATCACCCGGGATAATACTGGATTGTTTTCTAGAGTTTATCTCTTTGTAGACCGAACGATCATTTCAAATTAGGTTCGTATTATGCTTCAGAGTTCTTTTTGATGGGAGGATTTGGGTTTTGGAAATGATGTCGTAGAAGATATTTCATCTGTCATACTGCAGGAAAAAGTTTCCAGTGAAAGAAAAGAATTCCAGCCAGCTAGATTTTTTCGCTCATTCCACTTTAATTTTGTCATTGTTCCAATTTGTTCAGTATTGTAAGCAATGTGTTTTAAACAATCCAGTTATTTTCGCACGGCAGTACTGCTTGATTGCACTGTCGAATTTTATGCCAGAAACCGTGTTGGTTGAATGGCCCAAATGGATGACAGGGCATGCCAACTCAGATTTTCGGTATGCTTATACGATTATTTTGTTGCCTCTGCAGCTGTAAGCACAAGGTGTACTTGGAAACACTACCAAACACTAGCATCATTATCCCGTTTCATAACGAAGGCTGGACTTCGCTCTTGCGCACGATCCACAGCATCATCAACCGCACTCCGGACAGCCTGATCGCAGAGATCATTCTGGTGGATGACTTCAGCGACAGAGGTAAGGCCCAGCCGGGTTGGTTTTAACTTGAAACTTATAATACAGTGTGGTCCACACACGAAGCAAAAAGAGGAGACCTGGACTGCTTGCCTTGATGTACTGTTTGATTGTTAGCAGGAACAAACATTTATGAGAGGCTTTGTTCTGCTTGGCATGAATACTGAAATTCGTGTCAAAGAGAGACTGTGAACTGTTCATTAGCCCTTCTCAATGTTGTGTTTTATATGTTGTTACTGAAATACTGCAAATTTCAGTATTTCCTTGTCTTTTCCCTACGTTTCTCTTTTACTCTGAAAATATATCAACTTTGACCATTTTGGGTGCAGCTCATTAGATTTTGATCCTGGAATTTTATTGAGCTAGGCAGATTCACATACTAGTACAAAATAGCCATACAGACAAATGAGGTTCTTTTGAATGGGATGTGAAAAAAAATGCTTTAGAATAGTTGATCAAAGTTTACATCATTTATATATAGTAAAATTAAGAAAACTTCAATTACCTAATGTCTTAATCTGCCATTACTTCTTTATTGCAGCACAAAAAGTGAATGCCTTATGTTCCTTAAACAAATTTTTGGAGTTCTTTAGGTAAAATTCCTCCATGATAAGGATATGGAACTAGGAAATAGGTTTCTTGTTTTTTTTTTTTTTCAAATTTCAGTACACCTGTTAGAAGTTTAAGCATGAAGGCCTTTGACTTTGGTGTTTCCAGGGGTGGGTTTTCTGTTTCTGTTGAAACATCAGTTGCTGGTGTGTATGTGAGCTTTGTTCTGAGTAGACTGATAGACAGCAAAAGAGAGAATCGTACCCTTTGCTAATGTTTTACTTAGAACCTTTGTCTCAGCTAGGAACTTAGAGGAGCAGATTTCTGACCTCCTGTTTTAAGAAGCCCCTGGGTGAGTGAGAGAAATATTAGTAGAGCGCTGCAGCAGCAGAATAATTTTTGTAAGATTTTTTTTTTTAACTTGGTATTTTAGGGTTTAGAAAGATAAATGCTGCACACATCTATCTTGCCCTCCCATATCTGCTGGTTTACTTGCATTATGTCCTTTGATGAACTGCCTCTCAATCTGTAATGCAATTTAAGTGAAATTGTAAAGTGAATACAGTTCTGACTATTCCATGTTTATGAAATCTAGACCACAGATGAAATTTTTTGAAACCAGACCTGTAAAACAGCAAGACCAGGCTGTTTCTGCAGGCTAACAATTTTCCTAGCAGTAAACAACTCATGGGGAAGTCTGTAAGTTGGTTTTATGAGGTATCTGACAAGTAAAAAAGCTTTTTTTTCTTTTTTTTTCCCTTTCTTTTCTTTTTTTTTTTCTGAAATAGCAGCTATTGAGGCTATGCTTGCTCAATATGGTAATACTGTAGGATTTTTTTAATGAAGATCATAATTGCTTTTGTTGATACGTTTTTAAATATGTTAGTGTTTTTTAAAGATTATCTGCTTCCAGGTTACTGGAAAAAGAGTTGATGCCAGTAAAGAGGCTGTTGCTCTTTCTTGCATGCTCTCAGTTTCTGCTGATTGCGGGAAGTAATATTAGTTGCTATAACACTGTAAAAATCTCCATGGTCTTCTTCATTTCTGGTTATATAAAACAATCTGACTTTTCAGTGAAACAGTTTTCAGCTGGAAGAGGTGGTTCATGTAGCATAGAAATGTTTAACAAAAGTGTTTACCATAAATTTGAAAAACTGAAAGAAATCTGCAAAGCAGACTTATGTAAAACTGGGCCTAGAAGTGCAGTACCAGTAGAATGATTTATTTCTGCTCATTGGTGTTATTAAAATAAAGTTCAGAAATGCACTTGTGAATGGTTGCCAGTTTTGAGCATATTTGGTACAGAATGTTTTAAGAAGAGCAATCACACAAGAAAAATCTGTTGCAGTCTCTGCTCTGAATTGAGTAAATTGACTTTCAGGTCAGATGACTCATTGTGGTACACCTGAAGTTGGTTTAATTCATGTATTTGTGATCCTCTAAACTTTGCTTAACTCAGACTATATTGTGTTTTCTTGTGCTCTTTTTTCTCTTTTATGAGGTGGCCTCACATAATAGAGTTGGATTATTTTGTGTTGAGAAAATGCTGACTGATGTCTGTCTCTGTCCCCTCCCAGTTCATAAAATAATCTGTTTTTGAAAAGTGGCTGATTGTCCCACCCTTTAGTTGCCTGACTGAGAGAAGTAAAGTAATATAAAAGAAATTTTTGGCCTAATCTGGCTTCAATAAATTGTTTAGATGTTGTCAAAACTCATAGGATCATTGCAAGGAAAGTTTGCTGCTGTGTTGAGGCAGTACAGTAACTAGTGATAAATCCATATCCCTTTGCCTTATTGTATAATTTCTTCATGAAGCTGCATGTGCCATATAGCTGACAAATGGCTATTATTTTGCAAAATCAGTTATATATTATTTAAGTGACATGTGTATGCTATTCTTTTTCCTTAACTTCATATTATAAGGGGAGAGTTTTCAGTTAGCAATCTAAACATCATTTGTAGATAGTCTAAAGTGAAAATGAGGTATTTCAGTAACAATGGTATTTTAAAAGTAATGATTAAATGACAAACATCTTTCTCTGAAGTTTTCTTTTAATCCTGCTGTTCCTTTTTACAAACATCGAGGAAGTTAGGAAAAGTCAGTTCCTATTAGAAACAGTGAACAAGAAAAACTAGAAATTTGAAATCTGTTCAAAAGATTTTAAAAAAAGGCTCCATTATTTTTTCCTTCTTTTTAACTAATGCAAGTGTGAATACTGAAATGCACTGAAAAAACTTTTGATAATGAATGATGAAAATGTTTTAGTGAACAGCTAGATACCAAGAGTTTGCTGGTTTCTCTGCAGAATTACTTGTATGCCTTCATTTTATTCGTGTTCACTCCTTTGGCTTTTACGATCAAAACCTTTAGATAGTTCATGCATAATATTCAGCATAAATTATGACATTTAGATGTTATAAAAGTAAAAGGACAGCAGCACATCTTTAAATATCAGTATAATGCAGACTAAAGGCTTGGTATTAAGAGGCAGGTAAGCAAATTTTATGAAAGTGCAATATTTGGTTATGGACAGATTTAATATAAAAGACTTACATGAATATTAGAAGTCATCTGTGACAGAAGGAAATGTAGATTTACGTATAGGTACACAGAGTCACAAGATTTCTTTATTCATATAATTTATAGAGAGTGTTTATATTTAAAAATGGTGAAGCAACGGATTGGAGAAAAATGTCTGATTTATTGGAACTCCATTTACACAAAAATAACAGCTTTGATTTATATTGTAAACACAAATGGCCGAATGTTGGTGTACTGGTGAGATGAAAGGGGACTGAATCTAGAGTCTGCAAGTGCTCTAATACATGTAAAATAAATACATTATCACTAAACAAGCACTATAAAAGAGAGGCAAATAATAGACTTTTACTTAGCTTGCCTTATGAAGCCATGGATACAATAAGGGTACAATTTAATGATGTACGCATACTAAAGCGTGCAAAGTGTTTCTGACTTTGTGATGGATTTGAGGTTGCAAATCCAGTACCTGATTCACGTAAGCCCTGTATTTCAATCTCAAAGGTAAAAACCCATCAGTGTCACCTACCGTGGAAAATGAACCTTTATATTGGAGATACCTGACACAGAAGTGTGTTGCTATCTGCGGTGGCTTTGTTTGCAGCTCTGGTTTTGTGATCCTGGTTTCATGGAAAATGAGCCTTGTGGAAAGTGGCTTTTTTTTCTCTGGGAAGGTTTTGGGATTTGTGTGAAGGTTGTTTGAGATGGAAGGTGGGGAGGATTGGTTTGCAGGTTTGACTTTAAAGATGGGGTGTTTCTTGTTGACACAGCTTGCTCTGAAGTTAGTCTGTCAGCAGACAGATCTCTAAAAAGAGGCAAGAAGCAGTTTGTGGGCAACAGTTTTAAAGGAAAGGGCAAAATGAAAAAGACAGTAAGTTTTCATTGGTTCAGTTATAGAACAGTTTGCAGTTATAGAACAGAGGAATAATAATTCTAATTAATGTTTTAAAACTTTGGGGAAACATAGATTTGCATAGTTCATTAGTTAAACAGTTTATGTATCTCACCAGCATGTGATAGATTTGTACATTAACCTTTATTCTTTTTTGTGTTTTAATTATTTTATTAGCGTAGTCAGACCTGTAAACTGTTACTAACACAGTATATGCCCATGAAGGTCAAGTTGACTTGCCAAGAATTTTGACTTTGCCCTGCAGTTCCTGAACCAGTATAGCACCTATTATAAGAACATATAAACAGTGTCACAGCCAACAATAAATTTATTAGCAGTAACAATTCTCTGGTAGTACTTTTGTTTGGAAAAAAATCAATTGGATTTGCCAAGGAGAAACAAAAAGAAAACTTAGTAGCCAACAGCTTCTTCTTCAACTAGTTCCTTTCACTGGCAATGAACTGGGGTTTTTTTGGTAGAAAATGACAAACTAGGAAATTTTCCTTCATGTTGATGAGCCAGTCCCTTCTCATTTTGCTGTCTATTATGTTCTCCTGTATCTGTCCCCTTGTTTAGGTCTGTTTTCTGCGCCACTACTCATTTGAGAGTATCATTGTGTCCCCTATCAGGTACCGTATGGTTTGTGTCAGACCTTTGAGTAGCCCAGATTAAAAACATGGAAGTCAGTGTCCAAAAGCAACCTGTGACTACTTCATCGGAGCTTTAGTTGAAGGGTGAACTTCAGTGCCAGTGTTGTGCTTTTTTACTGTGAACGTGGAAGAAGACCTGATGTATGACTGGGGTTTTTTTAAACTGTAGTTCTGTAAACTACATTGGTCATATTGTACAATAATGGAAGAGTAAGGGAAGAGAGTTTGTGCTAAGAGCAAAGCAACTCTACCAGTCTATCAGATTGCACCACTTTCCACTGAAGGAATACATGCTGTTGCATGAAGTTGAAATTACCTGTTTTTTGTTTCTAGACAGTTTATGTAACATGTCCTTGAAATTCAAATGTATGGATGCTTGGCTTCAGATCATGGCTAGATACAACTTTCTGATTAAATGAAAGTGAAAGTTGTATTGTGTAAATGACTGTCTTGTTGTAGGAAACATCTGCTATAGACAGAAACTCTCAGTATGATGAAAGCTCCTGTCTCCAAAAATTGCTATGTTAGACATAGCTCATATAGGGCATTATTTGTAAGAAAGTAAGGATGAATATAAATCATATAGATCTGTTAGGTTTGTAGATGAATAGTTATACCTGAAACACACAGCCTTAAGAGCTGGGAAGCCTGTTGCTGCAGTCAAGTGATTATACAAAGGTAAAGAGAGATTTTTTCTTCTTACTAAAGAATTTGCTGTGGCTTCACGCTTGCTTAATGCAGCATCCTGGAACCCAGAGTGATCCCAGCAACTTGAGTTGCATTGTTCATTTCACTGGTAGCATAAGCAAAACTTTACAGGAGCAGAGTTAAATACAGCGAAATTTTCAAGTAATGTTGACCTTATTATTAGCATATTACTACATCATGTGCACTACCTCATGAAAAAAAAATCTTAACTTTTAACCCTATATGAAGGTCAGTCTCATTTTTAAAGAGATTGAAAAGAAAAAAAAAAGAAAGGTCAAATAGAAAATGAAATAAATTCAGTTTCAAGATGTCTATATTGAGAGATATATTCAGTTTCAAGATGTCTATATTAGTTAGAGATCTAACTAAATGCAGGATTTACATTTTTATACTTGGGATACTAAGCTATAAAATGCCTCTTTCATTTCCTCTTTAATGCACTCAGTTATTTGAATTTAATGAAACTTGGACTTGCTTCTGGTCAAAATAAAATAATATCATTGTAACAAGTACAGCTTAAAAGATATCTGTGCATAGGTTGGAATAAACTGATCTGAATCTGTAATACCAAGTTTTCTGTTCTTCACTATGCATTCTCAATTTTGATTATTTAACATTATAAATTCTGTTTTGGAGTTTTTCTTCTGAAATTACGGAGTACAAGGTTTTGCCTTCAGCTCCTTGATGTACCTCACAATACCAGTTTCATTACTGAAGGCATTTTGATTTGACAGAATGGCTTTACCAGTGGGAAAAGAAAGGGTTGTTCTGAGGTTGGTGAGAGTTCAGCTCAGAAGAGTAATGGTTATTTTGAGGGCAACTGCAGCTCATCTGAAAATGCATTTCATTTGCTCGAGTTAAAGTATTGTCATGTTGTGAGCAAGCTAGAGGTGGGAAGAATTTCAAATAATTGAAGTTTTAGACTTTAGCTAGACAGAATTAATTGGGAGTGTGTCTGCTGTGGTATAAATTTAGGCGTATACCCACATCCTAATGCTGCCTGCATTCAGGGAACTCAAATGCAACTTGGCTGTAAAAATGAAAGCATCAGTGATGAAATATTAATATGAAAACAAATGCTTATTTTTCACATAGATGGTCAAATTGGTTATTATAGATAAGTGATTTCGCTTTTGAGTATTTGTGGAGTCAGAATACAAAGATTTTGTTTCCACAATCTCTATATCGGTCAGTCTATCTTTAGTTGCCCACACTATGAAATGCTTGCTGGGTGTGCATCGTGCCTACACGCTGCATCCCTTTTGTGTGTGAACACGAAAGGAATTTTGGAGATGGGAACCAATGAGCCTGTACTTAGCAAGATTGTGTTCTCTGAACATCAGCTTCTAAAAAATGCTATGCCATGCTTATATTGAGTGTAGTTCATGAGATACCTGAAGTAAATCTGGATCTAAAACAGTACAGTCACTCAGAGTAATCTTGAGCTACTAGAAGCACATTTATTCGTGTGGCAAATTTTCTACTATGCATCTCAGCTTTGGTTTACATTTCCTTAGGGTTAAATTGAATTATGTCTGGAATTACATTATTTTAATATTCCTCATGTGGAATACTCAAGTTTGATCTTGTAAACAGAAAGGAAAATTTCTAAATCTGCATAAACATTGGTTTCTGCATTTGCTTTTCTCTG
This sequence comes from Oreocharis arfaki, assembly GCA_013398015.1. Lineage (NCBI taxonomy): Eukaryota > Metazoa > Chordata > Aves > Passeriformes > Paramythiidae > Oreocharis > Oreocharis arfaki. The sequence continues at coordinate 445,012 of VZRR01001379.1, read as the reverse complement.
AAACATCAGCTGCTTACTTTCCACTTGAAAAAGCATTATTACATTGCAGTAATAGACTAAACAACTTGACAAGAGGCTTGAACAATTATGTCACAATTATCTTCTTCAGCTTCAGTTAATGAACTGTGGAAAAGATGCACATTAGTTTCTGAAAAATTTGAAAAGATGCCATCCTTATACCACATTTCCCTACATTTCTTCTTTTCTTTTCTAAGTTTCTTCTTAAGTTTTTATTTTCCTTTATAAGCTTTAAGAATTTTTTTTTGTCTTATTTGCATTAGGCAATTCTTAACTAGTATTCCGAATGTATTACTTCCACAACTTCACTGAGTAGTGTAATGGAGGTGTTAACTAATTTTTACATCTCCGAATGATAGGTCCCCTGAATATTCATGATTAAAACCTGCAGACAGGTGATGTAGGATGGAAGCTGAAGTCTGTTGCTTTGGACTCTTGCAAACATTCCGTCTGATCAAATGCAAACTGATCAAATTTTTTGTCTGGGAAGTTCTTTCTTACTAGGAATCAGGAGAACAGGCCTGAGATCTTATACAGTATTGTTTTTCATAGGTTTGTCAACTAGGTTTTGTTGTAGTACTAACAGAAAGAATTCTTGCCAAATATTAGTTCTCTGTTATTTAGAAAATTTCCTCTGATTTAAAATTGAAATTTATTCATGATCTTTTTCATGCATGAGCGTTGTTTCAATGTTATCTTTAAATAACTCATTATCTTCTTATTGTATACAGAAAGAGATAGCAACTTCCAGTTTTCAAAGTTCATTGCAGTTTAATAAAGTGTGACAAGCTTTCGAATTGACATCCTAGTAGTCTTTCCAAAAATGGTAGTTTGTTGCAGTCAAGGTTGCCTTAATTGCAACATTTCAGTTCACCTAAGTAGACTTTAAAAATATGTTTCACCTTTCCTGAATGTAGACTTTCAAGTAAGCTTGTAATCACCAAGCAAAGTAACATCCTTGAAGGACAGGCAATAGCATTGTCCATAGTTATATTTTATGCATCTTAGAGAAAATTATTGCAGGAAACCTTTTACCTCATTTTACTGTATTATAAATGTATTTTGTTTTTTCCTTTTTTCCCTGTTTGCAAATCATGGGTAAGCCTGAAACCTGCTATTATTACAAATATATTGCCAGTGACATAAGAAGACTTATTTTCCTGTTCATTTTCTGGTACTGAGCGTCACCTAAAGTAAGAGGGGAAAAAATGTGGGTGGTATAAGGAAAGATGTGAAATGATCAAAGCAGGAAATTATGATTGTCACTTGTAAGAGAATTTTAAACCCAGAATTCTGGTAGTAAAACATTGTGTTTAACTAAAAGGTCTGTAAAAGTCCTTACAGTCAGATACATAGTATAAATAGTATTTAATAATTTCCCTGGGTGATGAGTGGGAGAACATTGATTTGGTTGCTAATTTAATGCCTTTTTTTTCCCCCCAAACTACATGCCTTTGTCTTTTCTAGATTGATTCTTATATTGCTAAGATTGCTAGTCAGTGTTTAGTTTTTAAATCTTAACACATCCTAAAGAATGAAGAAAAATCCTGTAATGCAGTTAGCAAATTAATGCCTTCGAAGTTTTATACATGAAGGTTTGTCCTGCCCTTTTATTTTTGGTAATTCTGACAAGATCAGACACGTTTAAAGAGTTCTAATAGGTATTCTGACCTTTCCGCACTGATAGAGTAAAACGGTTAATAATTTCCATTAAGGTTCTGGTATATTCTATTTCTGTGAAAGAAAATGAATAAACAAAACAAAAAAAAAGCCTACAGAATATTTTCTCAGAGTACTGAGAGCTGAAATTCATCTATATTAATTTAATCTTGATCCTTTTCTTTTGAGATAACCCAGTACATAAATTGACAGCATTGTTTTTGATGCTTCTTTCCTGGATAATGGCAAGCAGTTCCACCATCATTTTCATTTATTTTATTTATTTATTCTGAATAAATGAAGGCCCTGTTTCCAAAAGCATCTATTTGTTTAGTGTTGTATATGTTTATGCAGATTTTTGTTTTGTGCAGTCAAAAATCAAAAGTATACTTATGCGTGTTTGTTCATTGCTCTGTGCATCTTCAATGTCTCACAGGAAGAATTTGTGACATATGGAATTGTCTAGTTACAAATCTTCTTGCACAAAAATGGAATCATAATTTTGATTAACTTGAAAAGGAATGTTGTTGCTCTCAGAAATTGCTATCCAGACGTTCAGTCAACTCTGGGGGCTTTTTTGTGTGTGCTGATTCCCCAAATTGAGCTCATGCATCTTTCAGACAGATGGGCAATTTTATGAAGCTTATAAATGGCTGAAAGCTTTAATGGCTCTGTCGTGCGCAGTTTGTTTTTAAAATGCTACTGATTTGTGAACAAAGCATTAATAACTTGTATTGAGCAATTATAAAGGATTTATTTTAATAGGACTGGGTCAAACCATGTTTTCTAAATTAGAATAAGTTCTATATGCAGTGGAAAATTTCAGTGAAGAAGAGTGCCAAAAGCAAGATGATTTGGTACATTCAAAGAGCTTTTAGCATTCTCCTCTGCCTTCCCAAGTTACAGGTATAAGCTCATTATACTTGGGCTGGTGGGGTTTTTTCTCCCTTTTTGTCCCGTTGTATGTTTATGCATTATGAGAGCGAGTACACGCTTTGGATTTTGCAGCTTTGCAGGGCTGCTGCATAATTGAGACACGCAGCACACAGAGGCAAGCAAATATGTTGATTTCATTTATGGTCAGTGACTTAGCAACCTTTTGTTTGCCTGCTGTAGGAATCCCCATAACTGCCTTGCCCACAATTTCAGAAATATGCATTAGAATAAAAATGAGAGAGTGTTTCATGAAAGCAGAATGCCCTACACAATATGGAAAATCGTAACCACTTAGAACAGGTGATTGCTGGGGATTTTGCTTTTATATGATATAGAAGACCCTTCTAATCACACTGGGAAAATGTACTGCAAACATGTGCATGGCATTCAGGGATGAAGACTTTTCAGTCTGTGCTGATTTCTGGCTTTCAAAGCTTGAGAGCATGTTGCTATTGTAAAAGAGGTGGGGTGATTGGGGAGATTTTGGTTTTGTTTGTTCTGGTTTTTTAGCATAAGTAATCTAATTTCTCCTCTTACATCAGGATATTTTTCTACAATATTTTCTGTCTTTATTTTTTTTATTGGGGCCTAATAATTCTTTAATAGGTAGAAATCTTTCAACAAATGTAGAAGGGGATGTCTGCTTAAGGTCTCTTCTTCCCCTTCATTTGAAGGGCAGCATACTGAATTTAGAAAAGAGAATTGACATTCCTTGTAAAAAGTGCTGTTTGTGCACAGCTATCAAAACAGCAAACCTACTGCTTTAGGTTTAGCAGGATGGGCATGAGTTTGCTGTCTTCCTCCCTCCCTGCCTCATCTAATCACAGAAGAGACACAGAATAATTGTTATTTGTGGTACTCTATTTCTAGTCAACAAGGAAATCCACTCAAGTACAACTGATTCATTGATGAGAATTTGAAAAAAATTATTCAAGGGTTTCACTGCCATAGGCTTGCATAAAGCAGTTCCAATTTTAAAGAAAGAAAGATGTACTATGTACAAGCAAATGTAATGTTTTTGAAGACAGTGTCCTTTAACACTACAAAGCAATACAGAACAGATGTTAGTCTTGTTCTTGAGTGGTTTACCTGTTGCAGTTTTTAACTCTAGAAAGCAATGACAGATTATCCTAATGAATGGAAAAAATGAAAATAATCCATACTACATTTGAGTCTAAAGCTACTGCAGTTCTTGAATGTGTTTGAAAACACTAGCTGAAGTGCTTGCTTCTTATCTGCAAACCTCATTCTTGTGTTTTTTGTATTGGCAGTTTGATATTAATGATAAGAAACAAACTTTGTGCTATGAACGGTAATAATACGTGAGCAGAGCATTGAAGTGTACTATAGGCCAAATTCAGATATGTGCATCTAGTCAGTGTGTTATGGACCTTACATATCCTTTTTTTAACATAATTCCTGGTTGTGTTTTTTTTCTTTGAAGGAAAGTTAAACATGTTCTTAGTCAGTGAGCGACAATCTGTGTGCCAGCTGAGAATGTAAGGGTGTGAAACATAAAATAGGTTGATTTTACGTCCAATTATGCTGGAGCCCTTTTTTGTGTGTGTACTCCTGAAGCAGAGGTGATTAAAGTTTGAAGGAAATTGATTATTATTACTTCTGAACTGAATTGATTATTTCTGTAGAGTCTTGTAAGTCTTGCTAGTTCAGGTAATTTAACTGAATTTAGAGCTTCAGCAAGAACTGTGAGCTAATTTCTTTTTTTCTTTCTCATGGCCCATGTTCATTTTAGTTTTTTGAAGTGCTATGTATTTCAACTTGGTTTCCTTCATGGAGTGGGCATGGAGTTAAGCTATACCTAACAAATGTCTTTTTTTTTTTTAATGCTATTCCTTGATTATGAATGACAGTAAAATAATAGTTGTAAAAATTCCATTAAAAGCAAATTTCCTTTATTTCAATGGGGTAGAGATTGGGACCCCTTCAAAGAAGCCTGAAATTCTGGAAAGTATATGCAATTATTAAATGATAAACTATTCTAGCACACTTGTTGGTCATGGTGTTGTCTTCATTTTTTGTATGGACAATCACTTGCATTTTGCTGTGCTGCAGTGGGCTTTGTTTGTCCTTGGAGTACTTTTAGAGTTCATGTAGTAGAATGTTTGACCTTGTCCTGGTATAATAAATATAAAATTATGTTGGCAGAAAAAGATCTGTGATTAAGTTGCTTGTATTTCTTTTAGACTGTCTAATTAAGGTGGCATATATTGAGTAGAATTTTAGCAACATGCTTTAGGTAAAAAAAAAAAAAAAAGAGTGTTATCATTTGCCCAAGAACAGTTGCCTCCCCAACAAACCCACCTGTTCCCCACCTCACCCCCAAGATCTGCGTTCCATACATGAAACTTTTGAAAAGATGTGGCACAGTCATTTCGCTTCCAGTTTATTCCCCAAACAGTTTTTCTTTAGGCAGATGATATTTTGTTTCAGGATAGAATCACCTTCTATTCCAACATACTGGCTGCTTCACAGTAGTTTCTCTGTGGTGTGAACATTGTAATTTGCGTGGTGCTCCCGCGTTACTGAAGCAGCAGCCTGAGCTGTGAGGTGAGTCATGGGTCCAGCAATTTAACTGCACGCTTTTTGGTATGAAATAATTTTAAACTCTAAGGTGTCAGTCTAACCTACCTTGCTATTATAAGTTGTACTGCTGACGCATATGTGGGTTTTTGGTCATGCATCCTGGCAGTGTATCTGCAAAGCTGCTTAAATGCATATGCATTCTTGTTGTTGAAAGGTAAGTACAAAAGAGGTGGCAGAATCCTGCAAGCAGAGTTGCATTGCTGCTTGTATACAAGAGACAAGTAGTGGAAGAAAAACATGGTTTTTCTGTTTCCTGTCTTCACTCTTCTCCTTCAGGCCGTGTTCTTTAGCATCATGGGGAGCAGATTTTCTAGCTTCTTTTAGATTTTTGTCCAAAATAGAGTGTCCCTGAAGCTGTAAACCCCTTCACAGCTATGGAATGTGACACCAAATCCCAGGAACCTGAAAGATTCCAGGTTTCAGTAGTTGCAAAAAAAGAATAGGGATGATGGTGAAGTTATTCTTGAAAAAATGTCTGTTGATGGGATCTTGATCAGTGCAATCTGCAGGGAGCTTAGGAAGAGGAATGAGAATTTGTTTTGCAGGAACCACAGAGGGATCATAGCAGAAAAGGATGATTGACAAAAAAATTGAGACTACAAACATAATTCTGATACACTTATTTTAAAATTTGGGGTGCATTTGCCTTGCTAGCTTTATCTCTCCTCATAAGATTGTTTTTTAAGATGAATCAGCAGTATTTTTCTTAATTTCTCACTATAGAATTGGAAGGCTGGAACACCTCTCTTACGAAGACAGGCTTAGAGGAGTTGTTCACCCTGTTGAAGGGAAGACCCTGGAGACAACTTAGAGCAGCCTACCAGTACCTAAAGGGGGCCTGCAAGAGTGTTGGAGAGGGACTTTTTACCTAAGCAGGTAGTGATAGGACGAAGGGGAATGGCTTTAAACTAGAAGAGAGCAGGGTTAGATGTTCTATTGGGAAGAAATTCCTTCTGTGAGGGTGATGAGGCACTGGAACAGGTTGCCCAAAAGTTGTGAATGCCCCATTTCTGGAAGTGTTGAAGGCCAGGTTGGATGGGGCTTGAAGCAACCTGGTCTAGTGGAAGATGTCCCTGCCGGTGGCAGGAGGATTGGAACTGGATGATCTCCAAGGTCCCTTCCAGCCCGAACCATTCTATGATTAACCAGGTATCAATCACACATCTAAAAGCAAGTTCCCATCTGCTGTAAAGGTAAAAGCAGTTTTTCTGAGTATATTTATACACAAATACAAATACTAGAATTCTTCTTGTCTGCTTTAGATAGCTTGACAGAGCTTTGGAATGAAATGGTTATCCTAGTTTTCTAATTAGTATGTGGTGTATACATGTTATTGGTACAATATTTCTAACATGTTGTTAGAAATATATGTACATACGGAGTGTAAATGGAATTACTTAAGTATTAGATATAAACGTAAACAATGTAGTAAATTTAGTATTCAAAATCAAAGACATAGTTGAGAAAAACAAGTCGAGAACTTCGAGCAGTGTTGGTTCTCTGACAGTAGCATGCTCAGTAATTTAATTGACTGTTTTATTCAAAGCCATTTTGTGAAAAGTATTATCTAATGCTTTTTGAATCATTCAAAGAGCATCTTGCCATAAAAACATTCTTATTGAATGTTCAAATCCAACTTTGTGGATTTCTGTCAGATATATATGCTATTTATCTCTGTTGCTTTTAGGATTATTACACAAGGAAACCAGTAATATTAGTTTTATGGAAATTGTTCTTGAATTCAATTACTCTTTTTTTGGTTTGTCAATGTATAAAATAAGATGTTTAATGCGCCTGTTTTTTGAGAGGATGAATTGTTCTAAAATTGCTAAAATGAGCATGCCTCTTCTGTGGCATGCCAGTTCTCTCCTTTAAATGAGTTACAGAAATGCACTGTGCGAAGAAATGCATTAAGGCTTTGAGCAACACAATTCACAGAATCACAAAATGGGATGGGACCACAGTGGGTCATCTGGTCCAACCTCCCTGCTCCAGCAGGGTCATCCTAGAGCATGTGGCACAGGATTGCATCCAGACAGCTCTTAAATATAAGGGAGACAGCTCCCTCTCCTCTCCAGTGATGGAGACTCCACTCCCTCTCTGGACAATCTGTTCTAGTGCTTGGTCATCTGCACAGTAAGGAAGTTCTTCCTTGTATTCAGGTGGAACTTCCTATGCATCAGTTCCCACCCATTGCCTCTTGTGCTATTGCTCAGCACCACCAAGCAGAGCCTGGCTCCATCCTCTGGCACCCTCCCTTCAGACAGGCATTGATGAGGTGCCCCCTCAACTGTCCCTTCTTGAGGCTCAACAGGCTCAACTGTCTCAGCACTTGCTTTTATCCACCTTCATAAGAAATATTACTGAAGAGTAATCAATCAGGCATTTGGTGTTTCCTTTCATGTTTGTATTTGGGGTTGAGTGGCAAGGTTTTGGTAGTGGGAGTGGCTACAGTGGTATCTTCTGGAAGAAGCCGCCGGAAGTTTCTCTCATGTTCAACAGAGCCAATACCAGCTGGCTCCAAGATGGACATGCCACTGGCCAAGGCTTAGCTCATCAATTTTGGTGGTAGCGCCCCTGGGATAACAGATTTAAGTAACTGCAAGAGCAATTTCAGCCAGAGAAAAGAGAAGTTAGAATATGTGGGAGAAACAGCTCTGCAGACATCGAAGCCAGGGGAGAAGGGCAGGAGGTTCTCCAGGTGCCAGAGCTGAGATTCTCTAGCAGCCCATGGTGCTGGTCATGGTGAGGTATGCCTGAAGCCCATGGAGGTCACGGTGGAGTAGAGATCCACCAAAAGGAGCCCCCCCATAAAGCAGGGGAATGGTGAAGGGTGCTGTAACACAGTGGGAAGCCCATGCTGGAGCATGGTCCTGTCAGGGCCCATGGAGAGAGGAACCCACACTGGGGCAGGTTTACTGGCGGGACTTGTGACCCCCATGGGGGACCCACACTGGTGCAGTCTGTTCCCAAAGGACTGCATCCCATGGAAGGGACCCATCCTTGAGCAGTTTTTGAAGAGCTGAAGTCTATGAGAAGGACTCAGGTTGGGGAAGTTGGTGGAGCAGTGTCTCTCGTGAGAGGGACCCCACAGTGGAACAGGGGAAGAGTGTGAGAAGTCTTCCCCATGAGCAGGAAGGAGTGAGTGGCTGAGCCAAAGCTGATTGTGCAGCCTCCATTCCCTGTCTCCCTGTGCCATTTAGGGGGAGGAGGTAGAGAAAATCAGGACTGAAGTTGTATTTGGGAAGGGAGGAGTGGGGGAAGGTGTTTAAATATTTGGTTTCATTTTCTCATCGTATTCTGGTTTGCTTGGTAATAAATTAAACTAATTTCTTCAAATTGAGTGAGTTTTGCTTGACAGTAATTGAAGAGTGATTTCTCCCGGTCCTTGTGTTGACCCATGAGCTTTTCATTATGTTTTCTCTGTCCTTTCCAGCTGAAGAGGGAAGTGATAGAGAGGCTTTGATGGGCACCTGGTGTCCAGCCAGGGTCAACCCACTATAATTTAGATAGAACTGAGTTGCTTCAGGAACAAGGTCAGTACCTCTCACAACGGGTTTTAACAGCTGCCTTGCCATGTGTCACAAAAGCAATGGTTGGCTGGCTGGCACCCAGAAGTGGCCAAGCATAATGGATGCAGAAGCACATGGAGTAATGTGATTCATAATAATGACCTGGAAATCTGATTTTCCTTCTTTGTGTACAACTCAGAAAATGCAGGGGCTAATTGAAATTCTTGGATTAAGCCATGAGAAGTCAAAGCTATGCAAAGCAGCTCATTTCTGGGTCTCTGGTGAAGCAGCTCTGCGGTGATGTAACATGCTATTCTTCACTGTTTTTCTGAATGGCTTTAGGGGACTAGTAGTTGTCAAGTAGAATTGAAGTGGCGTGATTGATGTGTCAAGGTAAAAAGTCAGTGATGTAATCTTTGTCCCAGAAGGAGTGTTGTTCCATGGTATATTGCCTGTTTTACACGCAAAGGCTTAGAGTAGATTGATTATGTATGAGAAAGAGTAAGCTAGAAGAATTAGCCAAGAGAGTATAGTATTCATCTAGACAGTTTCCTTCTGAAATGAAAAAAAAAAAAAATCTGTGCAAGTGATGATAATGAAAAGCAAATAACCGTAGGGTGAAACATAAGCGAGGAATTTATTGTGTGGAAACAAGAGGAAATAAACTGTCTTTGTAATCAGTGCAATAGGAATGTGTTTTCAGCTATGTATGGATCTATCTAATGCATGTCTCTTTTCTGTTGGGCAGCTTTGTAGGGAGCACTATTGGATAAGATGCCATATCTAGAAAAAAGCATTAAGATGGTATTGTTACTTTCATGTTGTGTATTTTACCATTTTAATTCTAATTTCTTGATTTATATGGATTATATCCTGGATATATGCAAAGGCATCTAATGCCGCATCATGATTTTCATCCTGTGCTCTTTGAGTTCATAGGGCTAACTGGCTATGTTCCAGGATTCATTTGGGAATTAAAGGAAAAGGAAAAACTTGGTATTTGAAGAAAAAAATAGATAATAATACATGTCATTGAGTTTTATGTTGATTACATTGTTTCTTTCTGTTTATGTCAGTGGGCTTCTGTTAGAAGAAGCATCTTAATTTTATGCTGAAAGCCTAGTGAGTGATGACTGCTTTTGATAAATTTTATTTGCTGTCTGATGAGTACAGCTAAGCACTATGGCTCTGCTGCTTTAGGAAAGACAGAATTGAGCAAAAAGTGAAGTAGGAGAAAAAATAAATGTAATTAATTTCTGGGAAACAGATTTAGAAGTTCTCCCTTTTCTGTTGAGCAAGCTGGTATAAAAAACTTATTTTTAATTGGGTCCTGTCTTAGCGGGAGAGAGGATTTTTATGCCTTAATCCTGTTTTCAGTTAAGATTTGTCTTGATTTTTAATTCTCTTAATATTGGACATCTGTGAGCATATTTAACTCCAAAGTCATTCTTGTCTGTATGGTGTTTTGATACCATGCAGTAACTTTGCCAGTGTAGTACTCTAACTTTATTTTGTCTATTTTCAAATCATTTTTCCACCCGGAAGCCAACGATGTCTTATCTAACTGAGGAGAATGAGCTTGGCCTCCTTAAAATTCCTGTTGATTTGTATGACAGTCTCATACCAAAGAAACCATCTCATTCACTGCTTTGCTCAGAAGTACCTCTAGCCAGCTGAAATGCTGACCCAGCAGATAAGATGATGTATTTGAGAAGCTTCATGCTAAGCGAGTATCGCTGCTGTTGGTATCCAGCGATATTCCACAGGCACAGAACATCTTATGTTAACATCTTATTGTTAACATAATATGAGCTGGGAAAAAAGATTTGCTGTGGGAACATTCTCAGGTGGGCCTCAAGATTTGCATACATTTATGCTTGTTTTGTGCTGTAAACTGGTCCACGGTTCCCTGGCGCTCCGATCGGATCTCTTGCCTTGCCAGCAGATTATCACACAGCAATTCAGTACATTCAGTTTGTGGTGTCTCAAAGCACACGTTAACAACTCCAATGTTTGAACAGTCAGACAAATGTTTGTTAGCTGTGGGATGCGAGGAAAACAAGATGTGTGTAATGTGTGATGTACTCTAGTGGTACAACACAAACAGTGAATAATGAGCAAAGTTTAAGTTGTTTTTGCACAATTTGTTGTAGAAGTTTAATCTCTTCCCATTATGCTTATATTCTATTACTGTTGAATACCCACTGTCTTGGGAATGCAGCTCTTAGGCGAATGACCAAGTATTCCTCTGTTCTTTGTGTTTTAATGGCCACTGCGGTTTTAACTTCTGCTTTAATCTCTCTTCTGTGGATGTTGCAAGCCTAAAGAGAAGTATTTTGGGTGGGCACGCCTCAGGAAGGTTGCTACAGGAGCTGAGGCAAGGCATACATTTTTCTTAAGCCTACACTGAGAACAATTAAGGCATTTAGGGATATTTTCCCTGCAGTTTGTAATACCTTGAGGGTCACTATACTGCTGTTATAGTAACGATGTAAGTCCCATGTTCTGGAAAAAAAGTTAACGGCATAAATGCTTTTATACTGATAAAACTGCCCTCACTGAAGTGAAACAATCTTCTAAATGGCTTTCCCTAACTGTTTAATGCAGGATAAACATTGAGGTGAATCAATGGAAGGTCAACAATCCTAACGTGAATTGGAAGGTCAGCAGCTTTGTAGAGCAAGTTGCTTCACTAACTTGACTGGCCTTATTGGCATTATATTAATGATTTATTTCAGATTATGTCTAGCCTCAGCATAAAAGTTGGGCTTGAAAGGAATTTGATAAATCATTAAAATAGTAGACTATGACTGAAGAGTTAAAATGGTTAAGTTATTTTGGTCACAGAACTGTAGTTGAGCACCTTATTTGGTTATAATAGAATTATTCAACTCGCTGCTTAAGCTTTCCATAAAGTGGAGGTTGCTACCAAGAGTGACACTTCAGGACACATCGACAATCCTGGTCAATATACCAGTATTGCAGTACACCATAAATTAGATGAGAAGGAAAGAAAGTAAGAGGACTTCCATTTGGTGCCCTTGATCATTAAACCCAATCATAATTTTTTCAATGTTTCCTCACTCATTATGAAAGTCCCTTTAACTCTGGTTTGTTTTTTTTTCCTAAAAAGCTGTGCACTGCAGCCAGAATATAAAATGCAGATGGTGGAGATTAAGAGGAAGGAGTTATCTGTGGTAGGAAAAAGGGAACCAATTATTGAGAATGCTCTCCTATTTCCCAATGCCCCAGTAAAGGCTTCACCACAGGCTCCGCTCCTGTCTCCTCTTCTTGCCAGCACTTCCCCAGTTTTGTTTCTTGATGCTGACAGTCAGTCTGGGACTGCCTTGTGGTGTGATGGACTCTAGTACTAGTTTTTTCAGTATCAGGCACAAGTTGTTCCCAGGATGACAATAAATTATTTGTGTGTTTTCAGTGTTCCTAATTGCTGCTTTTGCAGCCTTTCCTCAGTATTGTCAGGGGTGATTTAAGCTGACTATAGGTTATGACTGAAGCAAGAAAAACAGCGGAAAAGTAAAGGAGAAAAAGGCATAAAAAATTCTTGACATTGTTTAACTTTCATCTCAGACCATCATGGTTACTTAAAACATCTTCTTAACTTTTAAAGCACATACCTTTACAGCAATTAATTATATTTAGTGGATGAAATGGTGTAGTTTTATATTCATGTTATATTGTAATCTTAATATTATACTGTAATTTGTAATGTATTGCTCTTTTAAACGCTGAACAAGAAACTATACAGCGTCTACCAGAGTTCTAAGACGCAGATCAAGTATAATTTCTGCATTAAATGTGGTCACATGTCCATGCTGCTATGGCATTGAACAACCCATTTGCCTTGGGAGCTAAATGTTGATTTTAGCTATTCAGACACTGGAGTCTTTTGCTCTTAACCTATTTTGCCTTCCTTTCTTGAAAGTTGTGTTCTCTGTGCAGTTTCCAAAGCTTTGTCCTTATATCCAAGAGTGTCCTCATTTTGGTTTTTGGTTGGGACTGTTTAGTTTTAATTTAATCTGTAATGTTGTTACAATGGTGCATGAGAATATGGAGTGCTAAGGGCTTCTGACCTGACCAGGTCACAGAGGAGAAGAAAGTAGTTTTTTTAATAAAATACAGGTTTTACTCCTTTCTGCTGCTATCTGCTCCCTAACACTGCTGCAGTAATGCTACAGATTGAGACAGTCTTTAACTTGTATGTGTTTGCTAAGCAGGGTGTGTAGGCAAAATTAAAACAGATAACCTTAACAGAAGTCTGTATTCAGCATGGATATGGGCACAGTTGTCTTGCCTACCCTCTGATTTAGTTAAGCCTAATTGCTCGTATATCTCAGAACTGATTTTTAACTCAAAGTTGGCTTTTAATGTTTTTAAAGAAAATATCTACTTAAACTTAGAGCACAGCATCTGTATTCATCATACATTTTTTGAGACATTTTGTGTTCTAGATAGTTCTTAATTGCCTGTTAATAACAGCAGCAAAATTATCTCAGTTCTTCCAGAAAAGGCAGAAATTATGAAATTATCACACAAGGAAAACCTTTTTTTTTTTTTTAATCATCCTGCTAAACTACTGTTGAGATTACATTTTAAATATTTCTTCAAAATGTTTTTAGATGCAGTCAAGTACCTAGCAAGTGAACAGATGCACATCCTGCAGCAGCAAGGTAAAATAAAAAAAGAAAGAAATGCCAATGGCCCCTTTAGGGCTGAATTTCTTTTGTTATCGTTTTACCCTGTCATATGATTCTGCAGTCAGCTGCAGGCTCTCTGAAGCAAGAACTATTTTGAGGAGATGTGTTTCTCTGTGTGTCTAGTAGGGTTCCTGTCTCAACTGATACATGTAGGAATTACTACAAAGCGCATTGAAAATATAAAGAAATTGATTGCCTCATAAACAATTATTATAAATTGTATCTTTTAAAGGTAACTAGTAGCTATACCTTGATATTAAAGGATGATTCAGTCTGAATGAAGCTTGCCATTATGTGAGGCAGGTATGCTTTTCTCTTCATGAATTATTTAATTCCTTTCTCATTTTGTGTAACAGGTGGTACCTTCTTGGGAATGCTTATAGTTCTGTATGGAAATAGCTTGCAAAATTTTCTAACATAATATATTGCTGGAAATATGGTATTCCAAGCAGGAAGTGATCATTTAAAGCAGTAAACTGTTCAAGTTTCATGCTAATGTTCACTATTAATGCCATGCTTTTGAGTGAGCTCCTAAAATTTCCTTCTGGAGCATGAATGTCAATGTGTAAGCCATCAGTCTCAGTACTACTTAGAGCACTTTTGTTAGAACTGGATCATGGTTTGGAAACTTCATTTAATTTCAATTAATTCCCCATTCAGCTATATACAGCTTTTAATTCCTGGACTCCTTAGATCAGTGAGTTTTGCTCATTTTGTCTTGTCATTTCCTGGGATAAATCGTCATGACCCAGGCAACCAAATTTATTCCAGTTATGAAACATGAGTTAAACTTAGTTTTTGGAGGTGAAAATCAGTAGTGTATATCAAAGCATCATGCCACCTCCCTCCCTAGTTAGCAGTTTTGTTTGCACTGTGAAGATGACAACCTAAAGTGCTAATGCAAATTACTGTCTTTATGATATGAAACTGGGGGAGAATTACTTTATTTTTGACATGAAACTGTGAGAGAGAAAGAGTGGAAACATAGTATCACATTGGTGACATTTTGCAAGAGACCTTGGAGAAACTTCTGTATGTTTGAAAAATAAAAGCAGCTTAAACCTTCTGGGTGAACTTACCCAGAAAGTAAAGGCTGGAAAAAAGCAGGCAGCTCTCTTTGAACCTGAACAGTTGCATTTAAAAAAAAAAAAAAACAACAGGTGCTAGGAAATGCAGTAATAACTCAGTATCCCTTTTATTTGATAAAGAATACGGCACAAAATAAAACCAGAATTCTAACATGTCATGTGTGTTTATATTTTTTCTACTACTTTTACATCTGTCCTTGGATAGATAGTATTTTCATGATAAGTACACAATATACACACATTATTTTTGTTATATAAAGCTCTTCGATCTGTAACATTTTTCTTTGGTCTTTTGTGTGTCCCTAGGTCCACTTAAAAGTATATGTATTTCTACCTGACCTCGTATTTATTGAGACATAAATCTGTGGGCAGCAAACTGTTCTCTTTTAATAGTTGTGTTAGGATTGCATAGATACTTTTTACTGTTTTTAAAAGTCTTTTTGATTGTGACAGTAGTAATATCTTTATTGGTATTCATGATGATTTTATTTGTGTAATTTTTATATGTCTTTGTATATATTAAAAAAGCCTATTATCTGACATTAATAGATTTGAAAGTACAATATCATCCCCACTAATCTGCGTGCATTAGCTTTTAGTTAAAAGCAAAATAAACAATCCCTTTGCCCCTCACACCCCTCCTTGTAATTTTTTATCTTCTGTAAATCTCAAATATGCAAATTTAAGATCTGCCAGGTCTAGTTGGGTTGCCTAAACACAGCTGAATATTTTCCACTGTGGGTATTCTGATATATTAGTGGCCTGATTAACAAAGGTGCTTGCAAAAGTCTCTAGACTGTACTTCTACAAAACACCTTTAGCAGCACATTGCTTACATGAAATGCTTAGGAACTTTTTAAGACAAGTTTTTTCAGGAACTCAGTATTATTACAGATGGATTTTTAGGAAAGCATACTTTTACAAAGATATTAAGTTGATTTTTTCATACTGGGTTTTTAAAAGGTTCTGAAATGTTTGCTTCTTGCCTGATGAATGTTATAAACACTTCTTGTAGTGAAACAAATTTATTAAGAGCTGTTATATTTGAGACAAGCACACAGAAATAGCAAATACAGATTAAGTCACATAAATCACCCAGTAAAGAAATATTTGTATCTTTAAATCTCCCTAGAATCAAATGTCTAAATGCTCATGAGGTGAAAAGAATAGAGATTTTCTCAGTGATGTAATAGTCACCAGCAAGTAAAATTAAGTGTAAGCTTTTATTGTTATCATTATAGTATTCTTCTCAAATTTTATAAAATATTTGTTCCCCCAAAAGTGGTCTTTTTATTGCACTGTTAAGATCAGCTGTTCCATATATGCTGTACTAATCTGAACAGTATACTCGGAACTTGAATTTTGCTCAAAACACGTTGTCGTGCACATCAGACCTTAAATGAACACGTTAAAACAATTGGTGACTTCCCTTTTCCACTTGCTTTTATCCTTTATGGTACAACATGATGTGATAAATGAGGCTCCCTTCAGTGCTAGGTGCAGTGTTCAATTTGGCTTTATAGTGATTATCTAATCTAGAAATTATAGAAAGAAGAGTACTAACAAGATTTATAGGTAGCAAAAAGTATTATTATTTGTAGTAGATCTTTAAGCTATTCTGAAATAATTAAAAAACCAAAAAGGCCTATGTTTTCCCGTTTTGAATATCCCCAGAAAATCAGCAATCTTTATACAGTTTCTTGTTCTCTTTTTGCTATTGAGGTGACTGGATACCATTGGCCAAAAACAAGTTATCCATCATTAAAGGGGTACTGGCTATCTGGGGCAGTTATTTCTTAATTCTGATGGAATACAGGTGTTACCATACAGTCAGAGCAATGCTCTGCATCCTCTTTCCACAAAGCTTAAAATACATTCTTGAGAGAGTAGAACAGCTCAAAAAAGGAACGATGGTCACATGAAATACTTGTTCAACAATCTGTGGCTTAGTAACTCTTTAAGGCTGAAGTACTAATTTCTTCATTTTTAGAACCTGATACCTTTTCCTTCTAGAAATTTGTCATTATTTTGATCAATGCTTCGTGGCACTGAGTTCTGGTTTTTATATGCATGTGGTGTAAAACATGTACCTGTTTAGTTCAGTTGCTTTCCTACTTGCCAGTGCTTCCATAACGAGAGTCAGTAAACAAAAGCAGGGTTATCACTCTACCTTTTGTTTCATTCATGATTTCACGCATAAAAGTTTACCTTCCATCTTCAGTCATCTCTTTTCTCCACTGAAAAGTGTTGGTGTGCCTACCATTCCTGTCATTCCTTTTTTCAGAAATACTTATTTCTAACATCTCTTTTATTTTTTCTTTTACTGTTTTTATTTGTCTTGTATCTTGGGTGGCAGCAGAGACTGCTGTAGATAATACTAAAGATTCAGGCGCACTACAGATTTGTGTGAATTTATATATTCTTTGAATTCTGAGTCTTATTTTGGTTAGTAGTGAACATGAAGATGTTTTTTCCACTGAGATGTCTATTTATATCTATTATCAATGTTTTTTTTCTGTATAGTAGTTGTCAGCTCAGTCCAACACATATTTGAAGTTAGCCTTTTCTTTCCCATGTGACTTATTTTGTTGATCTACATTAAAATACATCTGCCATCCAGTTATTGATGAAGGAATTTAGTCTTTTTTACTAGGCTTTTTGTCAGCAAAAGGATTGTCATTTCACTATTAACTCCTTTCTGAGTCATATAAGTTGAAAAGCAGTCTTTAAATAGGTCTTCATGGAATTTGTGCTTTCCCCTGATGTGAAAACTATCATTTGCCTACCATTAATCTTGTGATTAGGCAATAGTCCTTTCATGAAAGGTATTTTCCCTCCCTAATATTTCAGTTGCTTTCTATTTTTATGTTTGGTAAAAACAACATATAGATTCTGTAGTATGATATATTATCAGTATGTGCATTGTTTCTATTTTTTTGTTCCGCTTTCTGTCAGTTTTCTTGACACTGGTGTTAGACTTTAGGAGCTGTAGTTTCCCAGATCCTGCAAACACACTCTTCTGAAATACTGAGGCTATATTTGCTACCTTTTTTTTCCTAGTGTCCAGATGCTAATTGATAGTTATGGGCTAGAGTTGCTATTCAGCCATTTTATGTTAGGGTTCCCTTTAATTCCACATAGGATACCGTCTGCTTTTGACATTCTGATACTGATTGTGTTATGACTGTTTTACAGCTTCTTCTAGTAGTGATGAATTTTGAGACAGATCTTCTACCATGTCTGTGGTAAGTGGGAGTCGTAATGTGAAAATCACCACAAACTCTTTTACAGTGGATGCAGATGCCGCTGAACATGCAAAGATTTCTGCTCTTTTCACATCTGATTGCTTTTCTACAGTAGCCTTACTTTTTGGCAAGCTTCCCTCTTTGGAAAAGAATTTTTATTAGGCACATATACTTTTGCAAGCTGTTCCTCAACATCTTTTTCTTCTTTTTGTCCTACCTATGTGAGGTAGGACACTCAATTTTCTAGTCATGAGGGTTTTTTGTATCATTTAGATTTGACTTAAGAGTATAACCATATTTTAAATAGGCTTTGATCCCTTGCTGTTTGATAAAGTTAACTTCTCATTGTCTCTTCTAAATTGTTGTGCATTTATTGCTTGAAAACAAATGTAGATCATTTCGAACAATACAAAAGCTGCCAAACCCAAAAATTCCTCAGTGCTTCAAGGGTGCTTTTTTATCCTTTCAGATTCTCCTCTTAACCTTCTCTTACTGAATTTTTTATGTTGATGTAATTCTTATATGAATGCCTTACTTAAATCCTATGCAAAAATACAGAATATAGGAAATTTCAAAATCTGCATGGAAGTGGCATTAAATTATTCACAACACACTGAACATTGCTTCGGATAAAGTGAAAATTCTGTTGTTTTCATGTAGTTTACTTCACTGTGTGCTAATGTGTTTTTTTGTTATTATGTTTTTCTGTTATTATTTTTTGTTATGAATTAGTCTTAAAGTTCAGTCTTGACTTGAACTTCATATAAATAACATTGGTAATGAAGTAATTGCTAATTTAGTAGTGTTTCCTACTCACAAATATTTTAATATCCATTAGCATTTCAGTCATTGAGGTCACTGTTTAATTGTAGCACAGTAATATTTTTCCCTGATCAGACCACAAATGTCAGTCTCTCAGCCCAAAAAAAAACCCAAAACAAAATACGAAAAACCACCAACTAACCAACCAAAAAAAAATCCAAAAGACCCCATCCAAGCCAACAAAACAAAAAGAAACACCACCAGCATGATAAAGGAATTTTTGATGCACAGTTGGATGCTGGATTGACGAATCTGGAAAGGATTTGAACTGTCCAGTTACAATGATAAATTACTTCCTGTAAATTTTTCTTTAATATTGATGGAAAATAAATGATTTAGTGATGCTCAGCAGCTCAAATCGTTGTCAGTCAATATAACTTGGTTTGGGAATTTTTTTCAGGTAGGATTTTATGCATATGAACTGTAAGTACTGAGCTACTTGACATCTCTTCTGGCAAGCCAACAGAACCCCAAATCCTCATAGGATGTAGTAGCCCTGCCATGTAAAGGTGGGTGGCTGGTAAAGTTTTACTGAAACAAAGTGGAAAAGGTGATTATCCCTCATTGCTGCAGTGAATGGATCAAGCTGGCTCATAATAGCAGATATTGGACTTATTATGGTGTTTGCCTCCTCAGTGTCTCTCAATACTGTATCTTCTAGGCATTCAGATTTCTAGCTGATCCATTTGAGTAGCATAACATAAATAATTACATCACACTTTTCCTCCTAAGCAGGCTGTCTTCAAGGGGTTTTTCCACACATTGTCATCTGTCTGCATTTCTGATGTTTGTTGAATGGTTTTGCTTCTTAATGTTCATGCATGTCTTTTAACCAACTGAATGTAAACCCAGCACTGCATTTTCCTGTATCCTGTTACAGCTTAGCCCCAAGTGATCATGGTATGGAAGAACTCCTGTTGATTAACCACTCCCTTTAGGTGTTTTTGTGACACTGAAACAGTTGAATTTGTATTGAAACAAACATTGAAACAGTTGAATTCATCCCCTGTTGCTTTTACACATCCAAGAGATAGACATGAAGTCATGTACCTAGAAAGAAGACATTTCTAAATGTCTTATGAAACGTAAAAAGCAAAAATTATGTTTAGTTTTATTAATGATATGCAAAAACAAAGACATAGTTAGTAGCGCTCTGCTCCTTTGGAATAGGCTTAAGTCTTCAGTGCTGGCTGAAGAATAAATCATGATGAAGCAAAGGTTGGCCCCCTTGACTATATCCTCACCGCAATTTTAAGTGATTTTTATATGTATCAGTAGATGTCATCAACACGGAAACTTCAGCTTATGGAGGGTTTGTGGCATATAAATCTTGGCTCCTTTTTTAATTGCGAAGAATTCTGACTATTGTGTAGCCGATCTTGCAAACTCAAAAATATTCAGTACTTTAATTATGCTTACTTTATTTAAGTGCTAAAGGCCACAGCAGGCCTGCAATTGCAAGCATGCTAACAGCATATAATACAGCCAATTGCAAACAGCAGTCTAATTTGTTGATTTCAACTGAGGTGTAATTATATTGCTTCATTTGCTGAGCAAATCATATGAGAGCTTCTCTAAATCAGCCTGATTGTGTAATGAAGAGCTAATTACAAACAGCAGTGTTCTTGCAGTAAATTTATGGTGACTGCTAATGCCAGGTTGGCACCACTATGACAATGGCTCATTAGTACATTTACAAAAGCAACAGTGGAATTCTGCCCAAAGCACAGCAACTGTTCTCTATTTCAGGAGATGAGAGTGATTAACTCTCTCCCTTCCATTGTTACTACTTCGAAGAGCAAACAAAAGCACCACAAAGCACCACACTGTTGTCACTCCTTCTTGGAAGGAATTACATACCACTTCCAGAAAAGTCCACCGTAAGACAGAATGACTTGGAAAGAACTTTTCCAAGCACTAAAGGCATGTAGGCTTGGAAAATGTTACTTGACCAGAGACTGTGCATTAGTGACAAGTGAAGGTCTGGTTTGAGCTTTTGCTATTTCATTCCTTGTCTTATACCTTTGCTGCATGAAGTCAAGGATCATCTTCGCAGTCACAAGGCTGAAAGACAATTTCTGAGGGAGAATTATTTTTGTGTCACCCCTGTGATTAAAGATATTTTTAATTATTAAAGATACTTAGATTTCTGCAATTTAATATTTTTTCTGTTTAAGTTATAATTGGCAGTGACCTGATACAGCTTCTTTTATTTAATTCTAAATTATGTTTACTGTCAGATCAACCAACTCAAGTGGAAAGATGAACTGGTCACTGTAAAAATTCACAGCACAGGATAACTTCTCTAGTCTTTCTGAAGTTTCCATTAATCTTTTGGGTTTATTAATTTCTTTGAATTCCATGAAGCATACATTCTTATAGGTACTTTCAAGCAATTGGAATAATTTATTTCTGAATTAGATGTGTGTAATTGCCTGTTCGATTTTAAGCCTGACACCCACAGTAGATTGAATGCTGTTTTACACAAAGACTTCTAATCTATTAAATGGTGCACTGGGACTGATTTCCTATGAAATTGTCTGAATCACTTTTTCTCTTGGCACAATAGCACAGAATAAATTTCTTCCTCTATATCTCCATCTTGCTTTCTTTGTCCTGTAACACAGAGAAATTAAGTTGTGGCCTCTTTTTGTTTCTTCTCTAATTCTGTTTAGTTACATATGACCCTTAATAATTGGTTTGAATTGGACAACCACCCCAAACACAGAAATATGGATTCATTAGATCACAGCAGTGGACTTGAGTTTATAGGAAGCAGACTTCCTTGGAAAATATTTCGTATTTAAGTCCAAAAAAGTGATGGGGTTTTTTTCCCTCACAAGCACCAAAGTGGCTGTTTGCTCTGACGCCTTTGAGTTTTGGCTGGTTTTGAGGCTTGTGTGTAGCATGACGACAGTCCAGCCTGAATTTCTAGATAAACTCTTTGTGGTCAGTATTGAATTTGTGGAGAAAGATTATAAAAAAGCTAGTAGGAATAATACACTGCAAGTCACTGGTAGTTATTGACATGGGCATGCATATTTTGAAATTCCAGAAAGGAAATGAATACATGCAGATTTCATCCAAGTGTGTGGTTTTTAGACATGGGGAACACTTTGTAAATACTGATGTTTAAAAAATGGTGGTTTGCCTCAGTCTTGTGAAGTATATATTCTCAATGAGCTATTATAGACACTCTCTTTTTTGGCACTATATTCTAACATAAAATCTGTTTCACTAAACAGATATGCTCCAAAGCTAATATATTAATAGGTGTTAGTAAGATTATCAAAGGAACCATATTTTTATGTTTCATGAGACATTGCCAAAATATTGCAGTAGAGAATATAAATTATTTTTGTATTTCCTTAATTGTTTGTCCTCTAGAGAATATGGGAAGGGGAGGTTGCAAAGACACAGTGAAAATTATTTTTTGGATTTGTTTTCCCAGTTTTCAGACTAATATACAAAATAATTTTAATAGAACCCTGACATATTCAGGGAAGTTTGCTCTTTGGATGTAGACTGGTCTCTAGCATAGAGGTGGCTTCCAGTTTTCTCTTTTGCTTTTGGATTTTCAGGATAGTCTTCTTATGCACGCTTTCAAAGGGCACATATTTGTCTACTTCTTCCCTTGATCTTCCTCAACAAGATTTGTGTTAGAGAGAGACCTTCCATAAATTATTCTCTTACTTTGATTTCCCATTAATATGAATTTTAAAGTCAAGTTCAAAACAAATTATTCCTTTGAGTGGGGTAGGAGAATGGAACAGAAGAGCAAACCACTTCAAAATGGGCTGGTGCCTGAGGAATCTGCATGAATTTTTGTCTAGTTTCTCATAAAAGATAAGTATCATCACTTTGTTCCCTCTGGTATTTGCATTTATCACTTTTTGTTATTGTACTATATGAACTCTAGATCATATTTCCTCTGAGGAAAGAATCTTGGGTTTTTCTGGTTTTGGAAAATTAAAAGGACAGACATCTCTCCATCATGCTCTCTCTTTTTAACTCCTTTTGGTTTTTGTTGGGTTTTGTTTGTTTGTTTTAGGTTTTTGTTTGTTTTAGTAAGAAAAACAAAAACCCAAACAAATGAAAAACCCCTGACAAAACCAAACCCAAACCACAAAAACACATACACAAAAAAAATTCATGTCCCCGCAACAAATAGCAGTTTGTTGCCTCTATAAATTTAGTAAAAACTGGTTTGAGTTACAGCAAATGTAAAAAAAATTCAAACACAAGCCTTGTAGCATTAAGAACTGCGTGAAAAATGATTAAATAGGATGAGACGGCATTATATAGGGAAAACACAGAAAATACTTTAATTGTGAAATTCTCATGTGAACCAGCTCAGATAAATTTGATATTGTAGAAGTTAGGACGAAAATATTGTTGAGAGACAGAATTATTATTATGGTACCCTAGTTTCCATATGCCTTATCTGTACCTTATCTTATTTTGAATTGCTTTCTTTTAAAAAGTCTTAGTTTTTATGCTTATGCTACCCTCTTGGATGTACTTTACAAATGTGGTGTTTGGTTTGCTACTGAAGGGAAAATGGAATGATATGGTAAGGTTGATTAATGATTTGGCCCACAGAGAAGGATTCATTTATTCCAAAATCATAGTGACTCAGTTGACTGGAGATGATGAACAGATGTAAGCTGCAGATTTATTCATGCATGTTTCTGGGGCAACTATTCAATTTTAAAAGTATTGATGTAGATTATGCATGATTACAGAATTTCTTTTAGGAATGCTGATACTATTTTTTGAGTTGCAGCACTTCACAAATTCAGTTATGTCTGATGTTTGCCATCGGGGAATTAAATTTTTTGTTTGTTTCTTGAAATAACATGAGAAGAATTTTCCAAGAGTGTTTGAAGTGTATTTGAGACATAAGAAGTAGAAGATATGACTTCTACTCTGATTGTAGAAGTTTTTATGTTTGGATATGGTTTGCAAATGAATATATGTGTATGTGCACATGATACATGCATTTGTACAACACATATCCTAAATGGTATAGTACCATTTAATTCCAACTGTCTTTATAAGGAATAAGTAGGTATCTTGCTTAGTGATTTTGTTTAAACAGTGATTAAATGATTCACTGAAAGAAGTGTCTCAATTTGGTTAACAGTTTGCCAATCATTCTGGCTGAAATCGTCTTGCACTCATGATCCTTTTGTGGGACTGTTTGGTTTGAAGTCTCCTGAAGCCACCTGTACTTGAGTGTTACCTACATGTTTTCACGTCTATGTTTACCCTTTAATTGTGCATTTGATCACTGATGTGTTAAAGGATACGGATTAACAATTTATTTCAGTTTATCACTTCATTAAACCCACTTAATTCTATCCAAAACCATCCCATTTACGCTGATTTCATGCTACTAGTGTCCTAGTCCCAGTTTCAATAGTACTTACTGCTATTCCATATTGTCAGCTGAATCTGTTTTCTGGGAATTCTTAATAAATTAGCAGTCCCAGTTTGGCGTATCCCGGTTAAGCCAAGTATTTTGTAGTGGTGGCTTACACTTGTGCAGCAGTTCTCTTGAAGCCTTTTACAATCATGTTTCAAACAGCTCCTGAGATGGTAGAGGGCAGCTATTAACTGAGGTTGTAGACAGTGCAGATTAAGGACAAGAGGAGAAAGTTCCAGCAGTTGTGTTAAAGCAAACATGTTATTTTAACATGCAGTACCAGCTCTTCAATATCAGCTTAATTTAGCCAGTGCTGAAGTTTTAGAACCTACCTGAAAACCTTTAGAATAAGTGATCTAAGACTTTGTCATTAAAAGACTGACTCATTTACCTGTTCCATTCACCAAAACCTCTACTGGTATCCCTTGAAGGAGGGGAAATTTCACTTTATTTGAGAAGCTGCTTTACTTTCAGACTTTTTTGCAGTATTGCAAATATGCTATTAGCACATCTTTTGGTGTTATTGGAGTACTAAAAGCACCACTGAAGTACTAATAGCTTTTCACTCAGTTCAAGTTGCCATCTTCAAAAGGAACATTGTCTGGATTTTGCTTCACACACCCCCATCTTTCACAGATACTGGCAATAGCCTGACAAACTGGCTGTTTCTCATCCTCATTTCTTTAAAACTGCTCATATATTTCCTCTGACTAGAACTCTATAGATGAATATTAATAATAATTGGAAATGAAAATATGTTCATGCAACCTCTTAGAAGATGAAGTTATTTATATTTGTGCCAGTATCTTGTTGAAAATTACAGAAATGTCTATCATAATAGCTTTTTTTTTGCCTAGAAACTAAGAAATGTTTTTCTTACTACTGTGAGAAAAGAAGAGGTTTTGAGATTACTTCAGATTTAAGTATTAAAAATCATATCTAATCTCCAAAGAGCAAGCCCATTGCATGAGTTTTAATATCCTGATAGTCATTTGCAGGTTTTTTTTCATAATATGTGTATCATAGTTGTATTAAAGCTTTCTTCCCATTCCAGAAATAGTAATGGATCACTCACACCAAAATGTCTCAACTGAAAACCATCACTGAAATGAGCAGCTGAAAACAATCTGAAAGTGTCCGATTTGCACAGTTTAGGAAACTTAGGATTTCATAGTCAGTGAAAACTAGTACTGACAAACGAGAAGAAAGGAGAAAGAAGAGGAGGAAATTAGGTTTTTTATTATCAGTTTGTGTTGCAGCTGCAACGAAATGAGTTCTCCAAGGAAATCTGATATTTGTAAGTGGAATTCAAGTAGGGCCCAGAAACTCCCACTTGTCTGTAGTGTCACTTTCAAGTTTTTATGCTGTTATCCCTGTAGCAGAAAGGTATTGTGTTACCAATATTATAAGGATAGACCTTGCAGCAAAGGGGCCCAGAACTTTTTGGGTGAGCTGTCAGTTCACCCTTTAGGAAGTAAAACTGAAAATTGCATACTAGTGAAAGGGAGCAGAGAAGCATAAAAAAAAAAAAAAAAAAATTAGAGCTGCCAATGCGACATTCTGTGCATGAATTTCACATAAGCTTGAAAAATAATACAGCTAGAGTGGTGACATGTAAATACGTTGCTTTTCTGAAACATGAATAAAAATTATGTAGTCATATCCACAGGTCATGTATATCAGATTCTTCTCTTAATATCTGAAAGGAGAAAAAAGGCAGCTGTTGTCAAACTATCATTTCCTCTTGGAATATATGAATTGCAATTGAAATTATGGTATACATGTAGGAAAATATGAAGTAGAAGGTGCTGGTTTGCATTTTTTTAATTGAATGGTAATTTATGAAAGGATTTATATCAATGACTTGTTGATATGACAAACAGTAAAATGGATTCAAGTGTTAAAAAGATCGTACTCTTTAGTCACAATTCCATGTTGTTAAATATCTGATGTGGTTTTGCTGTTACAGTGTTTCAATGCTGTCTCTAGAGCATAAATATTAAAACATATCTAAACTTCAATAAGAAACTGTCTGAATCATATGAAATATATTTTGAGCATGCTCTGCATGAGTTTTCTATTAAGTTGATTTGCTGATGAAAATATTTTAAAATTTTCCTTGATTTATCTTCTTAGAAGTGTCTTAAACTATAATTCTGGGGAAACTATAAGCTGTACTTGCACAATTACAGATTTGAAGCTTCTTATTTCTGACTTTGAGTGTTTTACTGAACCCGTTACCAAGCAAAAGTTACTTGTCTAACTTAATCGGCCCATTGTTATTAGAAAGTCATACACTGGAGTCTTGATTAGTTCACAAATACTGCAAGAACATACTGAGGGAAATAACAGATCTGTTGCAACCTTTCAGAACATTTTTGATGTTAGTTTGGTGGCATATCTAAAAATAATAAATAGTATCTCTAACCATGCAAAAGTACCACATTTCTTAATTACAGAGAGATTACTGTCAAATGTTCTAAAATCCAATGGCCAATATTTGTAAATTTATTAGTTGTCCTCCAGTATCTCCAGTCATTCATTATAGCCTTGAAGTCTGGCTTTATACCACTATGTATTATTTTTTCATCAAACAACACCAGAATCAGATCATGGGCAAAAAGCTTTTTCTGGCAAACATCAGTTCAACAGGAATTCAGTACCGTACTACCTAAATTTTGTTTTAAAGAAGCTAATATGTTACAAGCTGCTGAAATGGAAATTGATTTTCTATTTTTCTGTTGTTTGGCAGTGATGTTGGTCAAAGAGATCCCAGTAGGGGTTTACATTTGCATACCCTTTTTGTGGTGTGCTTGTAATGCTTGTCTCTTACTGGTGAGAAGTACTTTCCTGGGGAGGCCAGGATTTCCTGAAGTCTGTGGATGAGGACTGGAAGCACAGTCACAGTTTCTCTGGGATTGCCAAATATCAGTAACATGAGAAAGAATAGAAGCCTGGTTCTCTTAGTTCTTGAAACTTTTTTTAAAAGTCCAGGCCTGTTTTACAAATTGCATGGTTTTGAATCCTCTCATGGCAAATTGCTGGCTCAAAAGTCTTGGTATCTGATTGTACAGCATGGGCAGACTCTTCCTACAGATAATATACCTTCCTATCCTCCTTTTCTTTCTTCTGATACAGTATTATGTTAAAAAAAAAAAAAATTCTCATTTCATGTTTTCACATTAGTGAACATAATTTAATATTTACTTTAATGTTAGAATTAAGTTGGCCTTTATATTCAGATGAACTCAAATGCTACGTTATTTTAATGTAAGTAAATTAGGCAAGGTGTTTTTCCATTTGGTAGTCCTACTCAGTGCCCGTCATCATGCAGCTCTGTTCTTTGGAGCTTTAGGAAACTCCCATTTAAAAGTCTCAGGAAAAAAAAAATCTGCAAACAGGCTTGGTTTGACAAGCAGTTGTTGGAAACATGAAAAGTTTCAATTCTTTGTGGCATCCAACTTGTGTGCAAGTCAGCTGGAGACAGATAAATCTTTGTGTCCAGAACAGGAGACAAACCATACTGGGTGTCAGTATCACCTGTTTCCAAGACTCGCTGTAGATTGCATTACATCTTTGGAAATCTCATTCAATTTTTTTTCTTACCTGTACAGTAGGATAGTATTTACTTTTGAAGCCCTTGGAGAGAAAGTGAGCAGTAGGCAGAAAATTCTCAAGGCGTTTGAATTCATGTTCTTTCCTTGTAGGTCACGCTAACAAGTATTCCTTTACCTGTCTGCAGAATTTGGTTTCACACTTTGAAGGTTTATTTAGCTCATGGCAGAATTACAAAGGCAGATAACTTCAGTGTGACAACACGTGAATGTTCTCATATGAGAAACCCTGCCCTTGACTCTCATGTTTCTTGAGCTACATGATAGTTTAGTGGTGAATACTTAGAGCCATCTGTGAAGATGGCATGTAGCCCATTTCTAATAGGTGCCGAATAAACATGTTCTTAGATGGTAATCTTGTGCAGTACTGCAAATGCTATCTCAGCTACAGAAAGGTCATGCATTGTGACAGCTTTGCCAAGCATCTCTTTACACTTTGTGATACTTGTTGACACTAACAGGCCAGAAAAAGATGATATTTCTTAACAGTGAAAGTAGGCACCTGTGCCTGCCCACAAGGAAAATATAATTGTAGGAGTGACCTTGAACTGCAGAATTTGTCAGAAAACTAACATACAAAACTTCTGTAGCAATTCTGTATTATTAGTCTAATTCCAGAGTGCATTAGGAAATTAAAGAACAGGGCACAAATTTCAAGCTTTTCAAAGACATTGATAACTGGAAATGAAAACAGTGCTTCCTCCCACAAACTGTCATTGTTGAGTTTTGGTGTTGCAGTTAGATGAAAACGGATATTACAGATTTGCCATTTGTCATGATGCTTAGTCATCTTTATTACAGCCAGCTTAATTAGACTCTTAATTCAGCTCAGAAAAGTTGTAACCTTTGGAAAATATCTAATTGGTAAAGTGGAACTTTCTGCTTTGTGTTTTCTTATCAATTTTTTTATTTTCCTTTAGATGTCCGCCTGCCTTTTAACATGTCTCAAAGAATTGCTTAGTATCATCTGCTGTAGTTCTCAGTGCATTTCAGTGCACAAACTTACTAACAAGGTGTATTTAAAACATTGAATTATCATCATTATCATCAAGAAGCCTTTAAAGAAAGTTTTATCTTACAGATATATATATATTTTAAAATAGGCAAAACCCCATGCTAGATGTGGTTAGTATTTGGAAATTTTTGTTCCGTGAAGAAATAATGTAAGTTTGAGCAGCTCTATGTATAATTTTGACCATATTTTGTCATTTCAGAATTTATCAGAAAGTTTTTCGTACTAATTCCCTCTTTAGAACCTTAATAAAAATTTGTGCATGTTTTTACTCAGAAATTATCTTAGGTGAAGTCACTCTTAAGAGTACCATTTGAGTTGGTAATTTCTCTGTGCAGCATTAACATCATCAGTCTTACATTAGAGTTCCACTTCCTTCCTTTTTCTTTTTTTCTTCTCCATTGTAAAAGAGTATAAGATTTTTATACATAATTCTCTTACGATCTTACTATTCCCCACTGCATATGCACATTTTACCATGGCTGAAGTACCAGAAGAGAAAGGATTAGTTTATCTAACTTGATTATCCGCAAGAGAATGATCTAACTCAGAAAATGAGGGGACTGGTAGAATAATTCAAATCCAACTTGTGCAACTTCCTCATAAATCTGAGTGAAAGATAAATTCATTTTTATCTTTTACAGAAAACAAATTATTATCTCTTCCAAATTGGTTCAGTTTTGAGTAGTGAAAATTTACAATTTAAAAATAAATGAATTGATTCATTATTTGTGAAAGTTTCTGCTTTGACTGTACTGGTGATCCCAAGTTGTCTTTTCATGGCTGGGAAGTATTTGTATGGGTGTTGCAAGATCTGCTCTTACTTTTCAGCAGAGGACATGATTATGGTGCAATATAAACAGCACTACTAGTGGCATAAACTGCAAGGGCCTAGTCTGTAACATCTGTGGCATATCAGCAACAATAACAGAACATCTCTGCATTGGTATGCAGTTCAGGTATTGTCTTCAGTATTTGGTACTAAATTCTTTTATTTGCTGTCCGTTATTAGAACAATTTATGTTCCTCAAATACAGCAAGCAGAAATGGTGCAAATCTGCTTTAGAGAAGGCCAGCAACTAGCACAGAAGTTGTAGTTTATGCTGATGGAACATAAATATAAAAGAAGCCTAAATGTGGGTTTGTTGTGGACTGGTTCTTGCAGCAGCATGAGCTGTTCAGGGAGGGTGGTCCCTGCAAACAGCACTAAGTTTGAATTCAAGCAGCTCTGGGCAGTTGTGACTGTTGCCACTGACCTGTTGTGTATAATTTTTTGGTCGCAGTATTTTACCTCTTCAATGGCCATTCTTTTGGATGAAATTGTATGTTAATGGGCAGGGACTGTTTGTTCCTGCGCATGGTGCCTGGTATAACACTTCTCCAACTTGATTAGTTCCACCTTATATGGTGCTATAATGGACCCTCCTCACCCCTGCATCTACCCAAAAAGTTTTGTAAGTCTAACTGATTTTGGGGTGGTTTTTTTTTTGTTGGTTTGGTTTTTGGTTTTTTTGTTGGTTTATTTTTTTGTTGTTTTTGCTTTTATCACTCACCAATGTTGGTACCACATTTTTCAAGGATTTGAGTTTAGAGAATGAATTTTATGAAACGATGTTTCTGTTCTTTCTTCATACTGATTTTACATGTAAGTTTGAAAATTGACTTTGATTTTTATACGTATAACTGAAGTTTTAGTACTGTGTGGTATGAGTATAATAAATATTTGAGCACCTAAGTGTTGTAATGAATGAAACATGATGAAAACTGGTATTTAAACTTGAGTTGGTTTTTTTTTTCTTTAGAGTGTTGTCTGTGTATGATGCTCTATCCAACTTCTATTTAGTAGAGTTGTCAGTCTAGTACTGTTAAAAAACATATGTCCTTTTCAAAAAGTGCTAGTCATTCACAAGATTGAGGTACAGACTTTGAGAGTCTCTAAGTATACAATCAGAATTAAAGCCAAATTTCACTTAATGTTGCTTCTGTTTGTCTTCATTCTCATTAGTTTCACCAGAATTCCATCATGGTTGGGAGCTCTGAAAAATAATTTTTTTTTCAATCTCTAACGCAGTTATTTTCCCCCAAGGAGATGCTACATTTAAAAGTTAATTAGTTTCTTCACAAATGTACAAGTCAATAAAGTTGAGTTATTATTATCAAAATCATAAAAATTACATCAGTCCTACAGATCTGGAATATTTCTGAACATGTATTCATCACATGCAAATTTCATTGAGATACAGATCATATGCACTTCAGGCTCTGACAAGATGCTAAGACAGGGATGATCTCCAAAAACAAAACAAAGCAAAAAAAAGACAAGGTCATGTTTAAAGAAACAAAAAAAGTGAAATGTTAACTGGCGCCAGCCTGAGGAGCTCTTTTGCTGTTTGGGCTCTACTTTTCTTCTATCAGTTTTCTTTCATGGTTCTAGTTTTCATTTGGGTGATTTTGGAAGCATAATTAAGTAACTTGCCTGTGTACATGTGCTGGTAATAACAGGAGGTAAAATGCCTGGTCCAGTAGTGAATGACTTAGCTACAAGTAGAATATCTGAGGGAAGAAATGCACCAACAGGAAGGAAGCAGCAATTAGCAGAAATTTGGGTCTGTCAAATACATTTAAGTTCCATTTTTCTGGTTTTTGCAAATACGATTTTTCTGGAAATTCAGAGTTGTGTGTAGAAAAATGTCATCCAATATATGTGTCCTACTATATCATGGACATACGTCAACAGCATGTCTGGTGGCGTAGGCTATTGATCCTTACTCTCCGTAGTGGAATAGTGTTGAAATATTTAAACCTTGAAAATGAGTTTAGGGATGGAACAAGTATGTGTGTTTTCTGTGAGCGATACAATGTTGACTCCTGTACACTACTTTTTTTGCATGTGATTACGCTATTTTATTTTTCTACTTTATTCCTGGTCTAAATATTTCTGAAGCTGCTATCAGTTCACAGTTTGTGTTGCTACACTTTGGTAGAGTTTTAGATAGGAATTGTCTCCACTCTGGCTGAGAGTGTCAAGATATGATTTTCACTTTGAAAACCCGTAAGTGATAGTTGCATAAATTTGTGACTCATAGGTGAAACTACTCTTGTATGTGCAGCTGCCCTTACAGTGATTCTCAGTGGCTACTATTTAAAATAGTAAGGTGTGTGCAGCTCTATGTGGTTGTGCTCTGCCTCTGATAGCATGTTGTATTTTTGCTAGTGGAAGATGGAAAAGAGCATGTGCCTGTTGAATCTAGTGACGAGCAAAAGCTGTGAGGGAACCTAAGCAGGTTTGGTTGCACAACTTCAGTTTTAAAACATCTTGACTATTTGGAGAAATGGCCTGGAAAAACAAAAGAATTCTGTGCAACAAGGCAGTTCACAAAGGACAGATGTGTTCCTGTTTCTTTGAACAAAAATATTCAACTTAGTCAATATAGGGTACGGAAATCTTGCTTATATGGAAGCCTCCAAAAATGTATGTAGGTATCCTAAGTGTGTCATCTACATGTATATATGAGACATAGAGTGAAAGTAAAGCAGACAATGAGTAAAAAAAAAAAAGTATAGTACAAAGAATGATGCAAATTACTATTTCCTCCACTCAGTTCTAACATGTAACAATTGAGAAGAAATAAAAACACACTCCTCTGTACACAGCCAAAAGCATTAGAAAACCTCCAATTGTGTGTTGGGCTTTTTTTTTTCTTTTCTGAGGGAAACCATATGGAGGATCTTTTATATCACTGATTTTCTAGCATAAATGACACTTGTAAAATTATACGACTTTAGCTCCTTTTTATATATATATAAATTGACTTTCATTGTTTGAGCTGTAACTGCCAAATAGTTATAGCATATAATTTATTAGGTGTATTTAAAGAGTTTTATATTTGTTCTAAATTCTTTAAAAGAGAGGTGACTGAATGTTATGGGCATTTTCCCAGTATTTTGATTGAATTTTCTGAAGTACTTTATTTCTGTCTCACTTTCAATGGCAAGTTTCCCTGGCAGTTCAGTAGCATCTCTCTTGGACAGCAGAGCTGGCCAGACACCTCTCATAATTGTCGCAGTCATGTGTGCCAAAAAACCCACTCATATTGTAAGTATGTACTTTGGAGGTGGATAATTTAGTGGTATCAGCTCATAGGGATGTGAGTTAAATTAATGTAAAAGAAAAATCAAATACTCAAATTTTCAAATTTAATTTTTTTACTATGTTTTTATAAACATACACACACTTTCCTTTTATGAAGTGAGTTTCTG
Organism: Oreocharis arfaki; assembly: GCA_013398015.1. Lineage (NCBI taxonomy): Eukaryota > Metazoa > Chordata > Aves > Passeriformes > Paramythiidae > Oreocharis > Oreocharis arfaki. Next base: position 412,099 of record VZRR01001379.1, on the reverse strand, counting down.
AGATTTATTGGGTTTTTTATTTCATTTTTTAAAGTTTTACTCTTAATTTTTAATTTTATTGACCAAGCAAGCAACAGCAAGATAATGCAACAGGAGTACAAAGGCCATAACTGTTATTATAGAGCTGTAGTCATAGATGATGACGGCACAGACTTTTATTTCAGCCTCACAGGGTTATTTTCCTGCAGCCACACTTTAAGGAAGGGATGTAGCATTTTTCAAAAGCAGCTTGAATTTTAATTTTTTTTTTTGTTAACAATACATTCAAAATCATATCAACTAATTTTGATATTTGTCTTAATTGTTCAAATTACTTAAGCTTTTAAAGTGAGTCTTGCATTTCAGGGTGATGTATCCTGGTGTCTGCCAGGACAGGATGAACTTTTTGCAGCACCTGGGAGAGGCATGGCTGAGGCTCTGAAGTTATTCTACATCACCTCTCTGTAGGTGATGTAGGTGAGATGTGTCATGGTCTCTGTCTTCTGGGGAAAAGGGGTTCCCAGTGGGTGTTTGTTTATTGTGTGCCCTTTCCGTGTAAATCACTTCTTTGTCTTATACCTCTTGTTACTGATGTTGTTGCTGTTACTGTTTGTTTTCTTACCTCATTGCTCTTTTCAGCAGATTGTTCTTATCTCAGCCCATGATCTTCACCTTTAGTGCCTCCAATTCTCAAATCCACCCTGCCCAGCAGGAAGGGGAATCGAGAGAGCAGCTTGTGGTTTGGGAGAGCCTCAGTGAGGGCACTGAATTCGGGAGTGCCATTCCTAAACCATGAAATGTTTGCATAGAACTCTCCTTTAGAACAACTGCTCTGCTATTCCTTATTCTAACTGAATTCCTGTAACTTCTTATGCATTTTTTTAATGTACTGAAATATAATTTGGCGTTTTTCTGTTTCAAATGTACTGTTACAAACATGTCTTGATGATAAGTAGGTGTCACAAAGTCCAAGCTTGCCTGCCAGTTATGAAGTGTATTTGCACATCCTCACTTGAATGTGTGAGGGGAATACATTTAGCACCCATTCTTTAATAAGCATTATGTATTTTGTACAATAGAGAATAACAGTTGAATCTGGTAGAAGCTGGTTTCTAAGCAAACCAAAGGAAGGTAGGTTTTGGGGTTTTTTTAAAATAAAACACAAGTCATGCAGCTGTATAATGTAGTGAGCAATTCTGTGTTTCATACAGTGTAGATGGCTTCAAGGTAAGACTGGAAAATTCGTTCAAACTACATTTAACGAAAGTGATTAGTCTCAAAGAGCACTGAGAAAAGTAGTGTGTCCACTTGCGCTATTTTCTTTTTTACTTTTCCCTGGACATCTCTTTATGGCTTTTGATGACAAGATAGTTAAGTCAAGGTGTTGATTAATTCTGTACACATTCTTACGTTGCACCATGAGCCATAACCAAGTTTGCTTTTTGGAAGTAAATTGTTGCCTTCTTCCTTGCTCCCTAGATGTATTCACAGTCTAAAGTATTTTAAAAAGGCTGTTTGCCCCAAAAATTCTTGTAAAAGTTCAGTATTTAATTTTGATATGAATGGAAGCGCTGTATTAAAAGGAAGTTGATTAGAAAATCAAGGTTCTTGTAACATCTGTTAGGAATGGGTAAAAAACGGGCAAATAAAATTTGAAATACTTACACAATATACCTCACTTGTAGGGTATAGTGTATATCTGAATTTTACTTGAATAAACTTTTAATGATGTCCAGAAGGTTATTCCTGACTCTCTAGTAAAGCATAAGTTACAAGGGTCAAAACCTTTAAATAGACCAATTAAAAGTAACTAAAATTAATTTTGTTTAGCTATAGAATGGTGGATACACCTTTAAGTCCATCAGAAGAGTAATATGTAGAATGTTGTTTTAATTGTAAAGTGATGCATTTGTGCACCTATGTTTTGCTTTTTCTTGTCTATGAGATTTCAACAGCCTACATTTTTGTAATTCTTATGATTTACACTGTGATTGGAGTTGTAAAGCGTGCTCAGGCTTAATGAGTACAATGAACCTTATGGAATAACTGATGTAGCTATTAGGAAAAGAAAGTACCCTTCTGAGTAATACAAATCTGAGTTAATTTGAAGAAAAATTTTAGTCTTCCCTGTGCTTGCTGGGAGAACAAGAGATTGTTCTGGAAGTGATGGTGAAGGGAAGCATTTGATAATTTTATACCCTTTTAAAAGTTGGGGTAGTATTTTTTGGAGTATAAAATGAGTAAGAAATAGATAAAATTTTAAGAGCTCTTTTGATCATTTAAAAAGAGATTCAACATCAGACTCAAGTGTATAAATTTCAGGAAAACTGAGGAAAAGCTTGAGGAAAGCTTTCTTTTTGGAACAACCACTTTGTGCCATAACAAGCCTTAACAGGGTCCCAACAAAAAAAATTTAAGAGAACTGCTTCAGGCAAATGTTTCGTGGTGCATTACCTAAACATATAGTTTAGGATCTGATGGCCTCAGTTACTGGAGAAACACTGGATTTAGTCAGCTATGTAGACAACTTATCAAAAGATAGAATGTACACTGTCTTACTACTATTCATATCCTCACATACTCAAATCTTACAACTTGAATTTCTTTGAAAGTGTTGTTATGGTGGGTAAATCTGAATGGATAGTTCCATTTGTTACTGATTTTTCACTAAATCAGGGAGCTAGAAAACCAGCTTGAAAACTTTTTTTTTTAATTGAGAACATGAATAAAATATTACATAAAATTGGTTTCTTTACAAAAAACATTTAATTTCACAGGAAGGAAAATACTCCTTTTCGCTCTTACAGTAACAAAAGTAAACTCCAAATCTAGGTAACTGTTGCATTTCAAGTATTTGAAATGAACATTTTCACTTCAATTTTTATTTGTTTAATCAGAACAATTTACTAAATTTCACATGAACATCTCTTTAAACAAGACACATTGCTCAGCAAAGAAATTAATTTCTAAATGTTTTTGAGCTGTGATATTGAATCTGATTTAGTTATGAGTGCTGACATGTTAACAGCTACCATCTGCTATGTGTAGATTGAAAAAGGAAAATACAAAATAGAATGGTTAATAATATACTCTTGTCATATCACAGGCTATGCACTAATTTGTCTATTCCACAGTTAGAGTAGAAAAATCATTCATATTTCTCACACACAGAGTTTGACATTCCATAAACAATTACTGTCTCCTGCCAATGCCAGTTTTTCTATCAATAATTTGCTCTTATTAAGGGTTGTTTCTAATTTTATATGTGGAATGGTAGTAGCAAATTACCGGATACACCTGCTCAACTAATTAATTCTTTTTAAATTCTGTTATCTGGGCCTTCAGTTGATTGTGAGCAAAAACAAATTTAAGGACCAAGGCTGCCACTGAAAAATTAGAAATTGCGGTTTAAAACGTTTAAACATTCTTTCCATGTGAAGAGTTGTTAATCATATTGTGCCACTGAAGTTAGTTATGGACTACACTTGGAGATAAGACTAGAGGGGAAAATTGTTTTACTGTAGAGAGATATGCAGGCTATGGGACTGACAAACTGCTCATGTCCTTTAGGTGTGAGTGTGCTTTTGTCAGACCTATGGATGCTCTCCAACCAGAGCTGTGCAGGAATCTGTTGAGAGCAAAAGAGCGTAATTCCAAAGGGCAGGCTGAAGTGCTTGGGATTCAGTGGCCTGTTTTACTCTCTATATGCTTAGTTCAGTGTGTTGTATTTCTGTTATATAAATTTATAAAATCTGAGATGTACATTTGGGTATCTGGCCTGGCTGCTTGAAACAGGCCTGGCAATAAACTGCATTGCTGTTAGAACAAGAGATATCACTGACTAAATTTTGCTAATTTCCTCCTTTCCCCATTTGCACATGACTTGTATCATTTAAGCTCTTTCCTCTGCCCAGCTTATGTTCCCAAGGATCTGCAAAGGGAGGGAGTTGTCAGTAATCCTAGAAGTAAGTTGCACAATCTGGACTGAAGTTTGAGGCCATATGAACACGTTCAGTGTTGGCATCTACATTTATCACATTCCAAAGACTGCAAATAATTTGGTAATTATGGAGTAAATTCTACTGTGAGATTTGTTTCAGATCCAAATTGGATAGGGAGAGAATATATATTCCCATACTTCTCTGTTAATAGGCTATTTACTCATTTTTCAGCAACATTGTTAATAAATGTCAGGATACTTTTTGTTGTTCTGACCCACTCTGAACTTCAGTGTAGACAATAGCCATGTTGTCAGAGTTTGTTATTTGAAGTACTTCGGTGCAGTATAGCAAAATAAGATCTGTGCAGAATCTGTTCTCACTGGCAGTGGTACGGAAAGATTGTCTCCAAATTTTTTTACCACTTCTAAGATAATGATATTCTCTCCTGTAAGGTCAAGTAGTTATTATGGGTTTCTGTTTTACTGAGTTGTTTCATCTGGTTTCTCTTTTTTATCTTTCTCATTCTTTCATATAAATTTAATGATTTCTCTAAAATTTTGTTCGTTGAATGTTGTGAGTTGTTCTTAAATTAGGTTTTCACGTTTCTTAAGTGGTTTTGGTCAATACCAACAAACTCACTTACAATCATCTATTCCCCCACATTTAAACATGAATTGAAAACATGACATGGAAAACGGAGCGATTATACCACCTAAGTGCTTTCTTTGCAGTTGTATTGAATGCTTCTGGACAAACACCATAGGTTTAAGCCTTCTTAAAACAAGACTATTCAAATCTCACTGGAACAGCTATGTGAGTTGTAATACCAATGACTATTGAAAAGTCATCATTTATAAAACATTCTAATCAGAAATGTTGCTAATGCTAGTGAAAATTAATTAAAGAGGTTCCAGATTTTACAACTGAAGTCAAATTGAGTACTTGATTTGGTCAGAATAATTGTGTAACTTGTACAGTGGGTTCTTGGTTTGGATAAGTTCACCTTAAATAAATACCTTCATTGGTAGACAAAGGATAGTGATTTCTAGCTATTTGTTATAAACATTATTTTGACATGTTTATTGAACATCAGTGGATTAAATCTTATTGAATTTTGATTGCCTAGCAGATTTGTAATGAATTGCATAGCTTGAGTCATTGGCTTATATTTACAGCTGTAATATACTACTTAAAATTCAGCCTCTTCATAAACAATTTCATTTAATGATTCTGTTTGGCATATGAGTCAGAAATGAACTGCAAGAACTTACCTATTGCCTGTCATAAGCATGTTTTTAGAGAAGAAAATAAAAATGTGAGGTTTTTCTCTATTTGGGTGAAGGGCAAAAGCTAATTTCATTATGACTGACTTACACTAATAAATAAAGAATATATCATATTGGGAAAATGGCAAGGCCAGGTAAGCAAGAATTTAATTTGGGTTTTTTTCTCTCATTACGCTGTGTGACTAAACTTAATGAAGAAAAGCTCTCCCCTTGTTTTAGATTGAATTTTGATCTATATGTTTCATAGCCTGTTCCCAACAGCGACTTATCAGCCTTTCAGTTACCATAAAGTTTCGTGGCCTCATTGACCTTTGACCAAATATACTGTGCAAGTGTTGCTAGTAAATCCTTCAGTGATAATTTTTCAGTAAAATGGTAAAATTTAATGATGGTAAAAATCCATCAGGCAGACTTATATTCTGGGACCTTTGCAGAGAGTCCTTGTTTGTGCAGAAAAGGTAGAACAACTGAGGCATCAAATGGAAAAGGAAGGGAGTCGACAACCGCAGTAGCAGACCTGGAGTGAGACTGCTGTGCATCACACAGATTTGTGTAGGAGGAGAAAAGCAGCTAACCTCCTGCTTTGGTAGCCAAAGTGCCTTGGTAGCCAGATCTGCCCACATTTGCTCTTTGTTTCAGACACTGCAGATCTCAGCCAGCAGTCAGAGTAAATGCTAAAAAGTAAAAGCATTATGTCCTGATGTTACAGGGGCTCTCTTCTAAGCTCTGAAATAAAAAAAACTCATGGTAAAGAGCTGAGAGTTTTACCAGGAAGCATTTTGTCGGCATGGTATTGGTTCTGAATTCTAGTTCATATGCCTTCTTTCTGGCTGGAAGAAGGAATTTTGCTGCACATTCAGGTGTCACAAATTCAACTTCTGTTGATGTATATATTCTGATTTTTCAGCTGTTGAATAAGTAGTAGCAGCAGGCTGCTTATTGACCTTGAAAAACAGTCCTCTAGTGTTTTGCTGCATCTGTAAATGTTTGTTAAAAAATTCCTTATCTTTATTATTTTGGCACAAATGGCCTCTGAAAAAAGAAACATTATGTTTGCAATTACCACTTCTTTCCTTTGTAACATGTTGAGGAAACTTCCATGTCTGGCCGTCCAGGATCCACTCTGTCGGTCAGTCTCATACCAACTGAGATGGGGCTGAGGTCTCTCTGCAGGTACATGCCCCACACTCACACTGCTGTCATACTCAGTGCTTTTGCTGAGCTTGAGTAATTCTTTAGAGAGCTTTTTCTGTTGCAGATTTAGAAATAAGGTTTAGAAAGGAATAAATAACTGTGTAACATCCAAGTATTTCCTGGGAAGAAGGAAGCACTAGCTTCATCTCTTAGTCTTTTGCTGTGGCAGTAGCACTTCTCTTTCTAATGTGCATCAGCCACTACTTTGTGTGTCAGCACACATCAAGTGAGTGGCTAGAAAGCAGAGGAAGGCATTATCCTGCTTCTCAGGATGGCGATGCACTCAAGGCTGCCTCTGCTAATTACTGCAGCTCAGACTCAGAGTAGGGCTTAGTTGCCTCACACTGCCGTAGTAAAAAAAGTCTTTGGCTCTATTAGCATTGTCTTCTCTAGGTCTGGGCTAGAGAATAGCAAAAATAGTAGGACATGAGTAGAGTTAAAAGCTTGGATTTCTTCTGTGTTCTAGGGTCTTTTGAATGACATGGAGCTCAGAAGAGAAAGTGACAGAAGTGCTGGATTGTGATAAGCTGGGGGGAAAGGGGACAAAGGAGCATTCCATAGAGAAAAGGGTGTAATAGTTCATTTCTTGTAGTAAATCTGTAAAGGTGAGCATTTGCTTGACCCTTTGCCATGTCGGTCAACCATATAATGACTTTTAGAAGTCTGGTGGCTGGGAGGCCTCAACTATTACTGCTCTTTCACTGTTGGTAACAAATTGCAACCAGAAGCTGCTAAGTTGTCTCTCTAAATGCTTTGAGTAGGAGATCTACGTGACAGCCTTTTACTGCTTCATACAAAGAAAACTTCCAGCCCTGGATAGCTTAGAAGTTTGGTAGTTCCTACAGGGAGCAAGTTTAAAGTTAAAATTTAAAAAAAATAATAATCTTGGGTTCCATTTTCCTCCTATGCCAGACTTTGCAATGCAGACAAGTAAGACTTTACATATGTCTGTTTGGATTAGTTGATTGTTTATATGAATGGATACTACATTCATTCTACATACTGGTGATTTTGCACTCCATGGGCAAATGGACAAGGTTGCAAGAGGTCTCTCTCTGGCACTCTGATTGTATATTTGCTGCATTAATAACCCTGGTTAAAATATCAAGAGTTCCTCTCAAGAATCTCTTATTTTCCTACATATGGATGAATCCTTCTGATGTAAAGATTTTATAGATGTGTGAAAATATAGAATATGCATTCTCATGCACACGGTGTGCATGACAATTATTACGTAAAGGCAAACTTTGGAGCTGTTATTTGAAAATTTGATTTTAGGTAACTTACATTAATACTTTTACAAACAAAAGTCTGAAAGCAAACAGAACTTCTAGACTGCTTGACTAGGGAATATTTGTGGTCTTCTCCAACAGTGGGGTCTTTTTTTTTTTTAATAGACATTTATGTAGCCGGTGTTTAAATATAGTATGTGTTGTGCTTTATTTCTTCCATGCTAGGAGGTTCTTCGTAGGAGTGATTTAGTGAAAACTTCTTCACAATGCTGTGCTTTTATTACTTGTTAGTCACCTGGTCAGAGAGTGTAGAGATTTATGTGCTAGCTGAGCATTGTATTTACCAGTTTCTCTTTAATTGGGGCCGATTCTGAACTAAAAATCTGATGCACTTTTGTTTCGACATGCTGCCATCTGAGCCCTTGTTTTTGGATCTGTGCGTGTCTGTTAACAACTAACTGGTCCATTTGAATCAAATTTCCTGAAGCTAAATTCTGGCAATTCTTTCTTTCCCAGTCCTTTGAGAGTAAAGAAGAAAATTTATTTTCCTACAGGGTCTGTCTTTCCAGTTTCTGATACATAATCTAGTAAATATAGCTCACTTTAATATACTTACTCAGCCTAACCCTTCTGAGAGAGTGTTTCATGTCAAATAGAATTAGAGATGCACCAGACTCTTAATTTGAGGCCTCGGTTTGGCACAGAAATTACCCTTTCATCCTTTCACGTGTGAAATTGAAGGTTCCCTGCTGGCTTAACACAGCCCTTAACAGCTGAGCACTTGGCCACAGTGCTGAAGCTGTGAGTAGCTTTCCACAAATACTTCCCCCCTACGCCTATTGATCTGGGGGGACTACGAGTGAGGCAGCACAGTGTGTGCCTGTTGCAGATTTCTATACAGTCCTGCTGGCACTTAAAGGAAAAGCTGAGCTGTATGTTTCAGTAGATATTTTCTCTTTGTAATGATTATTTGTACCAGAGGTATGTATTCAGAGCTCTGAGTATTTCCAAATGCATCTGTTTGATAAAGATTTTAAAATGAGAAAGTAAGTAAATTAATTATTTTAGTTATATTTGAGTACCATAAAATTCTCCAGTTGTCAATAGCTGCAACTGACAGCCCGTATGTGGTAGTCTGTTTTGTGCCAAGTGTGTTATTTGCAGTGTGGAAGATCAGTAGGTACAATTGCTTAACACTGTGATTGTATATTTAACAAATCAAGAAATATTTCCAGAGTGTTCACTTTATTTACAGTAATAAAATCACAGAATCACGGAATTTTTGGGGTTGGAAGGGGCCTCTGGAGATCATCTGGTCCAAACACGTGCTAAAGCAGGTTTATCTAGAACAGTTGGGTTCTAGGTTGGTACTAGGTTGCCTAGCATCTCTGGGCAGCCTGTTCCGCTGCTCTGTCACTCTCAAAATAAAGAAGTTTTCCTAATATTGAGATAGAACTTCCTGTATTTTGCTCTGCACCCATTGCCCCTTATCCTGTTGCTGGCCACCACTTAAAAAGTCTGGCCCATCTTCTTCACACCTGCTCTTAAGATACTTGCATGCACTGGTAAGATCTCCTCCTCTCCAGGCAAACAAGACCAGCTCTGTCAGCTTGTCCACATCTGAGAGATTTTCCAGTCTCCCAATATCTGTAACCCTCCTTTATAAGAACTGAATGTTTTTCCGGTGTGCCTGTTCCTTCTGTGAAATTTTTTGGTGATGGTTGCCCACCCTTTTCTTGGTTCAGTCAGGTTTGGTTTTTTTTCATGAATGATCTAAATCCAAACCCTGTCTACTACTGGGAAGGGTCAATCTCTCAAAAGAAAACACTGTTTGCCAGCTCTGATAGTACTACAGCAAAGGCATTCCTTCAGAGCATTGTATCAGCTAAATGATTTGTCCTTATATTCGTGTACTCTCATTGACACATTCTTGCTTATAGACTGTGATGTTCTATATGAAACTAATTCATACACAACTATTTTAGGTGGAAATTATCTGTACTCTCCTTATCTTGTTCTTTCTTTTTAAATGCGGTGGTGGTGTGGCTAGAAAGCCAAAGATTATCTATCTCAGATTTTCTGCATTCAAGTAATAGTCTAAGAGGCTATAGGAAAAATGGAAGTAACAATCTTACACAGCAATATGCAGTGATCATAGCTGAGGGAGCATCTCTTTTTCTAAAAACCACTGTCATTATAAAATACATTTGTGTCTTTCATGCAAGTATGTAAAGTAGCAAAGTACAATTAGGTCAAAGGTAAGATTTTAAAAACTTTTAGTGGGGAGGAAGTTCTAGCCAAATGGAGTGTTTTATTAAATACTTAAAATATGATGGTACACCTTTGGGGGAAAAGTATTTTGTGTAGCACAGTTCTGCAAAGCGTGAAGAATTCACCAAGTATAGGGTTGGCTCAATAGTAAAGGACCAAGGTTTGATTCAGGTTTTAATAACCGTAAAGAAATAGGAAACTGCATGTAACTGTTAAAACACCTTACATTTTTTGGGAAGTTTTGGGGTTTTTTTCCCAGTAGACAAATATTAAAAGAGCTTCAAAACATAAAATATCAGAATTAACTGCTGCCGTCCTTCATCTTTGAGATTAGCAATATAATGAGCCTGATGAAATCTGGATGAAAAAGATGAAATCAGGATGAAGTCTGAGCTATTGTGTTGGTTTAACTGTCTTGAAATACACCACTAAAGAATATGTTCTGCTAAAACTAATAAATGTAAGTGGTGGTTTTATGAAGTCAGTGGTTGTATACAAAATATATTTTAGACTAATTAATAAATTGCAAGAATAAAATTCTGTGCAGGGCAATTTCTTGAGCCCTGGAGATCATATTGTAACTGTATAATTTTTTCATTATTAAAATTTTAAAAGCACCCATTACTTGATCGGGGTTAGTGCATGGTCAGAATTCTAAGAATTGCTGAAGTCCACTAACATGTGAAGACTTTTATTGATTGCACTGTCTTTTCTTCAGACTGTGTTGAAGCATGAACTGTGTTCTAAAAGGCTGACAGATGAATTCTCAAGAAGGTATTTCAATGCAATTTTCATTCAATTTGAAATTTTTTTTTTCATTTTATTTGGTGTGAGCAGTTGTCCTTCTTTAAGCCTTGTTATAGGCTTAAAACATATATTATCTACCACAGATTAAAATTTCTTGGCCTGCCTCCCTGTGTGGGCCAGCCATTTTAGTGATTCCTCAGGTGATTTTACTGGATGAAGGTGCTAATGTCATGAGTTTATTTGACCTCCATCCAAATAGTCAGGAGAGTGGAGTAAATGAGAGGTTGTTCCATTTGTACATAAGTCCAGTCTTCTTTTTCATTTTCAGATTAACTACAGCAAACCTATATGAGCATGAGTTCCACTCCAAACTGAAGGAATGTTTTAGGGTTTGGAATTTGGGTTTTGGTTGTTGGTTGGGTTTTTGTGTTTGTTTGGGATTTTTTTTTCCTAATCTGAAGTGTATTTAATATTAGGCTATATACAAATTAATGTCTTGTTTCCTTACACTTGTTTGGATGTTTAAGTCCTTTCTGGTATAAGTTTTTGTGGCATTTTAGTCAGTCTTCAATGCAACTTTTCTAAGTGAAAGTTAGAAGTTGTAGGCTTTTACTGGCTAAAAAAGTATAAAGGGCATAAAAAGTATGTGAGAAAAAAACCAAGGACTCATTTTTGCTTAAAACCCGTGAAATCCTTACAGTTTGCTCAGTGCTTGAGATTTTAAGTCTTTATTCTAGACAGAGCCTCCTACTCTTACACTTCTAGGAGCAGTTTCTATTGGAGTCACGGTACTATTCATGTGCCCGAAATTACATCTGTGCTTAAAGAATTTCTGGGTCAATGAAATGATCAAAGATATAAGCAATTGGTTCATTATTATTTCTTTTTCTCCTTTTTCTCTCTGTTCACTAGAGCCTAGTGTAAATCACTTTACTGAAACAGATAATGGAGACAGAGATGACAAAAAGTTATATATTCCTGCATTGAGAAGAAGCTTATAGTGTAAGAAAAATAGTTGTTAGTGTCCATCAAGTTCTGGTTCTAGAGAAACTAATGTCTCTGAAAACCCTTTTTCTGAAAAGAATGGACTACTGAGTGCATAATGGTTAGCAAAATAAAAATTTCTTAGGTTACACATCTTCTAATTCTAAAATATGAATACTGCATTGTTTAAAATGCAGATAATCCAGATATTCATGGTATTATTTTGGCATTTCTGCAAATTGTGACACTGTACAAACATACATTTTGAGGGAGGAAGGAGAGGAGATTTGTTACCTGTGGGGCCATATACACTTTTTTGTCTCTTGATATATTTTTGCTTTTATTGTTGGGGTTTTTTTCACTGCATTGGCAGAGTGGTAAGTCCATGAGTCTTAAGTGACTGCAAGAAGTGTCACAACAACTTGTCATAGCATCACATCTGACTCAAAATTTGATCTGTTTTGTAATGAGATGTGAGTGTGACTCCAGTCTGGTGTTTAGTGTATGTATTTATTTTTGTTTAAATATAGTGACTGAAAGACTGCTTAAAAATTAAGTGTCAAATGCTTTATACATTTATGTAATTATCCCAGGCATCACTTAAATTTGTGTGTCTGTATTTGAAGCAGGCTCCTTCTCGTATTTGACTATATTTTAATGTTTTGATGTGTATGAGATAAACAATCTTTTCTTATATCTAGAACTGTAATGGAAAAGAATGAAGCTTCAGGTAATGATAAAAAAAGGGCTTTTTTTAGGGAGTCCCTCAGCTCCCTTTTTTCTTTTTTGTAGATATGGGTCCATGCACTGTAGTCACCAATACTTTTTTTTTAGTTCTCTGTAAGAGACTAATAAGGTAGAATGATGTTTGAAATTAGGAGTTTTCACTTTCTACTTTTATATGCTTTTTTTTTTATTGCTCCCTTTGAATAGCCTGGACAATGGAATTTATAACAATAGGCTAGAATTACTAAATGATTGGCTGGCCAGTCTTCAGACTCTGGTTTTTTGCTATTCAAAGCTGGCAGAATTTTTCAAATCTACTTCTCTGATTTTTTTTGCTTTCATAAAAATACACTTTCCATTAACACAGTGTAGATTTTGTAAAAGTAATTTGGAAGTTCCCCTCCCCCCCCAAAAAAATTATGCTTGTAATTTAATGACATTTCTGTCTCAATAGCTTTTGAAAGTACTGATTTATTACTGTATATTAAATGTGAGTATGTTGCATTTAATTTTTTGGGAGGATCACTGGCATTTATTTATATTTTTTTTAGTTTTTCAAGATTGCAGTAAGTGTCACTGAAAAGAATCTGGCAGACATCCAGAGACACTTTGAGTAAATTTAGTCTTCCAATTAAGTGCAGCCTTCTTAGCCCTCTGTATTGTCCTTGGAAAGAGTGTTTTCTTCCTTAAAGCTAGAAAATCATTAAACTGTGCTGCACAGGAGAATAGGAGATACAGAGAACCAGGCAGTGAGCATTCAGAATTTGAAAGACTTTTTTTTTCTTCCCATTAAATGTTCTGGTCTTTAACTTCTGTGCATGTGCTAAACAATTGGAAACTATTCTCAGCTGACAGGATGAAAAGAGTTCACTGACTTAATGCATGGATATCTCAGTTTTGCACAGTGAGCATTCATCTGTTATTAGCTGCATGTGTAATCCTAGGGACCAAAACAAAAATTCATTTAGTGTGAAAATGCTGGCAGGACCAGGAACACATTATTACTACACATGAAAATGCTTCCAAAGCTGTTATAAATATTATCTCATTGGACTAATATCCAAGACTTATAAAATCTTTATTTACTAGATCTTTCATCTGGCATGCTGAGGGGTGAGAGGCAGTTCAGTACTGAAACTCCTGTCCAGTGAGAAACGTATAAAAGAGTAATTGATGGACTGACCTGAGTAAAAACTGCTTTGCAATTTTTAGCACAGTTTGTAGAACAAATGATTCTTCTGGTAAACATTTTCGGCTCAAACTTACTTGTGTAGTGGGGGAACAATTGTGAAAGACCCTTGCTTTCATCATTTATGTGAAAGCAGCCAGAAGAAATTACACTATCAGTATCTCTAGACTAGTGGAACTGGCTGAATAGGTAGGCTGTTCTTCTTCCTTTATTGGGTGAGCTGATATTTGGAGTACTGAACATTATGGCACATTTTGTCAGTTTTATCCTTGTGGTTCCCTGTGGGAAAAAAAAATCAGTAAATATTTTCTATTCAACAGTCAGAAAACTTTGAAGAATGAATTGAAGGAGTAAATACTTCTTCTCATTAAACGATCTTGTTTTATATTTTTCTTTCTACTTCTCTTTCCAAATTCATTTGCTTCCTATTGTTTGGGTTTAGTTTTTTTGGTTGGTTGCTTTGGCTTTTTAGGTTTTTTGTTTATCACCATGATTCCATTTCTTTTTTTTTTTTTTTTTTTTTTATACTGGGTTAATGATTCAGCCTGTGTACCACAGAATATCAGAACAGTAAAATGCTCTTTCAGCTTCTAATGTTTTTCATAATTATTGCTGTTCATATAATGTAACCAATATAATTAAAAGTCATTCAAGTGAGATCTTTGGTTTTAACCCAAGTAAGTTTTGAATTAAATAAGGAGAAAAATATTGCTAAAGCATTTATATAAACTTGTATGTGATTTCTATAGCTCTTAAAGAATCAGGTGATAATAATCCTAGTACCACAATTATATGAAAAATGGTCACCATTAAATGGTCACCTTTTCTTTCTTGATGCTTTGAGTTAGTTACCTCTGAGATATGTAGATGTTGGGGTGAGGGCTGGCAGGAATTGGTGCCAGCCTAGAGATTTGAATTCCTAGGGGTATGCTAGTTGCTCAGCCACTTTTTCAAATACCTTTGTCATGAGCAAGTCTGTTCAGACCTTCATTGCATCATCATGCTCACAGCCAGGTTCTCAATTTTCAGCTTTGATTTCCTTTGCACCTCATAAGCCTGATGTAGATGGCAGTGAAAACTATTGGCTCAGCATCGTCTTAAAGGTTAGGTATTTTAACAGCACTGTCAAGGAGAAGATAACCTCAGAGGATTGTCTTGATTCCTAGTGAACAGCTAGGAAGCGCTAATTAAATTCTGCATAGTGCATATGCTTGTGAAGGGACAGGGACTGGTGATTCAAGGATCCTGGTGGTGTCTGATCAGACCAACAGGCCAGATGTTACCTGATACGCCTGTCACACTAGATAAAGCCTGCGGTTGTTTTGTTTCTATGTTCAGTCCTTTAGCACATCCCAGTCTGCTATCAGAGGGGAGTTGCTTTGCCCAGCCTGCAGTGCAGTGCACACCCCTGAGGTTATGTTGAATGAACTAGATGGTGGACTAATGGACTAAAACAGTGACATTTCAACAGGGAAATGGGCCATTTTACATGTCTTTTGAAAATTTCAGCTATTTTGTAGATTAAATCTGTTATGTATGTTCAAAGAGAAGATGAGGAATTCCTTTCACATATGTTCTGTCACTTCACTCAGTTTAAACTGCAGAATTTGGGTGTTCTTTCTGTGTGTTTGCAGTAAATGGAGATATAGTCATTGCAGGGTGAGTATGCTTTAATTTCTTCAGTTATTCAACTCTGGTACTCTGGAATTACACGGAAGCTGTGTGGAAGGATAAAGAAGATGTAAAAATAATGCAGAGGAATTTTTTTTTCTGCTTTGCAGTCTCACTAGCTTACAGAAGATCAAGTCTTTGTGAATTCTAATGTCCATGCCTGTACATCTCTGCAGTCAATGACAGGAACTCAGGAACGGAAAAGTAACTTAAAAATGAGCACAGCAACATGCCTGCAATTTCCCTACTTCTAACTTTCTCCTCTTATCTTGATATTGCTTGTGACGTGCAAAATTTGATGAAAATATGTACAGTTCAGATGAGGAAAAGCAG
This sequence comes from Oreocharis arfaki, assembly GCA_013398015.1. Taxonomy (NCBI): domain Eukaryota; kingdom Metazoa; phylum Chordata; class Aves; order Passeriformes; family Paramythiidae; genus Oreocharis; species Oreocharis arfaki. Next base: position 396,546 of record VZRR01001379.1, on the reverse strand, counting down.
GAAGGTGGAATTTATCTCCAACTGTAGATAGTGCCTCTCTCTGCAAATTCACATCTTTATATGAAAATGTTTATACACAATACAAAAACGGATACATTGCCAGAGGCAGTCTCATCTCCATATGCAAAGCAGTAAAAAAAAGCACCCAATGATGGCATCCTGTGAGGGGATTGTCAGTGTTCTGTTCTGACAAGTCTGTGTGTTTGTGTGTGTTTGCATATGTATGTCCATACTCATTTGAAGTATTTTTCAAATACAAACTAAATTAATTCCACTGAATCCTCAGTTAGTTTTGCTTTTCTAGGAAGATAGTTGATAGAGCTTTACCATCTAATTTCTGGGTGAAATTCATCTGACATGTCACCATATTTAACACATCTGGGAGTAGGCACTCACCTGATATACTGCTTAATTCTAGTGGGTCAGTGGAGTTACAGCAGTACTTATAGATCAGCTTTAAATAAACTATGAAATGGCTCTTCTTCCTTTTCTGAGAATTTTTGTACCATTGTTCTATTCATCTTTCTTGTGGTTAGCCAATACAATAGCACAGTCCTAAAACATTTACAGGTATTAAATATTTTCTGGAAGTTTATGTAAATGGTTGTGCTCTAGCTGGTACTTTCTGAATATCCAGTAAGTTCACAGAAATTTTAAAGCAATGTTGGGAATAAGGATCTGTTTTGATGTATTTTGCTGTTCAAGCCTGCCTTGAATTATGTTCCTCTATTCCAAGAGGAGGTGCTTCTGATGTATTGTCCTCATTTTTTATTAGAATTATTTCATCATTGTTGTTCATCTGTATTTAGTTTATTACAACTGAGAATAAGAATTCAACCTTGTTATTGTGGGTGTCCAAGCAAAAATATTGCATTTTTTCTTTTTTTTTTTTTTTTTTTTAATTATTGGGGCAAATTCTATGTTGTGTCTGAAGTATCTTGACTTTTTACTCACTAAGATTCAACAGGGAAATGCAATTTTTCCAGAGATTTTACAACTGAGGTATAAACTTTCTCTTTTGTCCTTTTTATGAAAGTAATTCTGACACACACAAGAAAGCAACCTACTGTTAATTAAGATAGTAGCGTGGTTGTGAATATAGAGAAGTCCACAAAAATAAATAGTGAAAAAGGTCAGTGAAAGAGGTAAAAACTTTTAAATATAAATATTAACTTCGGTTTCTTGATTTAAAAAATAAACCACCTTAGATTATTGTGTTTGCTTCATTAGCTTTGCCTCAATGCTTGTAAGGTTGTAGGGATGGGTCTGAAGAAAGCCACCTGTGGGAGAGTGGATAGAAGCAGATCAGGCTCACACACTTGGAACTGGAGAACTTCACGAATGGGACAGGTGTGCTTAGCAATGTGCGTGACTGAGAGAGTCTGCCTTGTTTTGTGCTCGTGTGGTGCTTGTTTGCTCCCTCCTTCAGTGGCTTCTGCATCGCAGGGGGTTCTCGAGCAGTCAGACAGAAAGCAGCAGCAGCAAACCTCCCTTTGGAAAGTCACCACTGCTCATAGCATAACTTACTGCACAAAAATCCTTAGTGACATGTTTTCAGTGTTCTCATGTATCTCATTATGTTCCAGAGGTAACTGGAAAGTTAAGTAAAACACTCTACTACTTCTATTCTGTGTAAGAGAATCCCATGACGATGCCACCTGCTGTTTGTTGGGATAAGGAAGTTGGAAACAGTTTAGAAAGCCATGCCCACTGGGAAAGGAGGCTCTTCAAAGAAACTGAGAAAATTTGTAGCTACAAAGATAAAAGAAGAAAAAGTCCTGAAGTGGTAATGAGAAACACTGATAGCTTCTTCTTGCTGAGAATAAGAACTGGTTTCTGTATAAAATTAGAATATTTATTTGGGCTGTTAATGCACGCTGCTGTGCTGAACTGTCCCAGTCCAGAAGCTTTTTGCTATTTCCCTTTCCCTGAGAGCCAACCTCTAGTATCCAAAAATTCAGCAATAGAGAGGGGAAACATAGAAAACCACCAGTAAACCTGTGTGTCAAATTGCATATGGCTTGCATTTTCCCACAGGCCATCAAGGGTAGGCCCGTTTTCAGTTTCTGTTGCAAAAAATGAAAAAGTACCACACGTTCTTTTGAGATGAAGATCCTCCTGTGCCCCACTGGAGTCAGAGCTGACAGCCTGTCCTACTGTTTTCCTGTGTTGCCTCCCCTCTGGAGTGAGTGTGCATGTCCTCCTAAAGCAGAGCAGACACACGGTTCTCCCACTGGGAGTCTATTACCATAATGCCTTATATTGTCTTCATTTCTGATGATGTTCTGTTCAGACTAACACTGCCTACTATGAAAGGAGGTGCTCTGTTCTCCACAGCACCTTTCCCATGGGATTCTGATTTTCACAAGTATAATGTTCCAGAAGGTGATATTCCCCTGTTTCTAATGGGTTTTGGTTTTCACTTTTAAGTGCCTTCAGCTTGATGCTGCTTCATCTTCTGAAGTGTACATAAAACTGAAAGTAAGCAGCTTTAGCCCTTCTCTCTTTTCCACCCAGGTCTAAACCGTTCTTCATTAATAGAAGAAAGATCTTCTGTATAGATCTTGTAAGGTTAGTCACTAAAAGCCCTGATCTATGTTTTATACCTCACTGCAGTATCTTCACCATTTTTCTCATAAAAGCCCTTTTGTATGTGTTCTAGTAGATTTGCTGTAGTATTAGTGTGTTTATGGCGAGGTTCTGATTCCTTTACAGATGTTTTTTTCTCCCTTCCTTGCTTCTAAGCTATTGCATGCTTTTCTGAATTTTTTATTTTGTTGGTTCTTTATCCCTTTCCTGTGATAATCTAAGCCTTTTTCTTCTTGGATTTTTAGTATATCAGCCTTCACTATAACTATATTCTTACAAGAAACCGAAGGTGAGATCAAATATGTTTCAGTGCCTAGAAGAATCTGCAAGTATTTGCATCTGCTTTTGAGTGCTAATATTTGTGGGGAAAATAAAATTAGTAAAATGATTGCTACAGTACTGTCAAATCCATGACTGCAAGTCAGCTTTAAGGTATGTGTTTGCTTATTTGATGTTTTCCTACGTGTTCTTGCAGATAAGTAACTACCATTTGCACCAGATACCATCTATTTACTAAAACTGGGTTCTCAAACATGGCCTCTTACTCAGATTGTGTTCATATATTTAGGACAGCCTGTGCAAACATTTGAAATATTGACATAGGAAACTAAGCTTTTTTTGAAAATATTTTTATTGTGGTTTGGTCCTTATTTTGTATTTTTCTTTCTTTTTTTTTTTTTTATCCTCAACACAAATCTTGCTTGCAGCTATTTCCTTAGTTTTCATATCCGAACCTTATTCTAGCCAATTCCTTGCTGCAGAATCTTAGTAAACATCAGTCTGATCTGGGATATCCTATGCTGAACTTCACAATTGTCTTCAAATCTTTCTTAGATACCTATAAATCTTATAGTGCTGTTACTTGTGAACAGCTGTGAAGTGCCCTGTCTTCCTTGACTATGGATGAATCCCAGTGCCTTTATTCTTAGTTTTATGTTGCTACAGCTGTGTGCTTGTTTTTCTACTTAA
>VZRR01001379.1:360509-392955 GCA_013398015.1 Oreocharis arfaki | reverse complement strand
TTTTTTTTTCTACATAAAAAAAAAAAAAAATATATATATATATATATATATGTGTGTGTCTCCCTCTATATAGAGGGAAAGTGAGAACAGACGTTACTTCTACATCATAAAAGCTTTATTGTTCTAAAGAGTTTGTGGATATCAGGCAATGCTCATTACAAGAAGTCTTTGGACATTGTGTCAAATACCTTGCTAAAATTCACTTTTTCTACAGTGTCTCATCCAGTTGGCAGTTAATCTGTTTGAGAGCAAAACTGAATTGTTTGTAATACTTTTTTAATAGCAAACATGTGCTTGTTTCTCATTTTCTTTTATAGGCACCTATGGTTTTTTTCTCTTCTTTTTGGTTTGGCACTTTTTTTTTTTCAGTTGGCACTAGTATTTTTTTTAGAGATCAAATCTATTTGGACTGGTCTATAAATTCTCAGGTTCTCGATTGTTCTTGCATTTTATGAAGATAGGTACCGTGTCTGCCCTCTTTCAGCTTTCTGGGATTCTCATCCTCCTTCAGTTCACAGTAATGTTGTGGAAATTGCTTGCTTACTTAGTGTAGGGTGAGTTCATCCACTGCTCTGGGCTGGGCTGGGCCTTTTGTCCTTATGATTAATCTGGTTGAGTAGTAGTACTACATAATTTATTGTTCTTACAAACTGTCTTTTGATTCAAGTCTCTCTGAGTCATGATGATCTCCTTAAGGCAGTTACATTATGTCCCTAATACCACGGTGTCTTTCCACCACATCAGGTTCGTTTTTCAGGAATGTTCCTTTCTAGCAACTTTCATCCTTGCTTGATGTCTGTGGTTTTCTCAGCAATCTTGTTTTATGAAACTGTGCCACAATGTTCCTCCTGATGCTGTCTCCAGTGCTGGGCTTTTGCCTCTGGTGATGTTTGAATGAATCCCCACTCAGTGGAGCAATCTGAGTCTCCAGCACATAATGCAGTGCAGCAGAAAACGGTTTGCTGGAGGAAACAGTAGATGCTGACAAGCCAAAATCTGCACTGTTATTATTAGAAGGAGATACTGAGCACTGGTTTGGGTTGGAAGGGGCCTTAAAGATCGTCTGGTTCCAAGCTCCTTGCCATAGGCAGCGACACCTCTCACTACACTAGGTTGCTCAATGCCTCATCCAACCTGGCCTTGAACACTGCCAGAGATGGGGCATCCGCAGCTCCTCTGGGCAACCTGTTCCCGTGCCTCACCATCCTCACAGTAACGAATCAAAAATTACCTGACCAGTCCTGGTTTACACAGGTGTGTGCAAAAAAACACAGTGAAAAAATGATGGTATTTCACATTGTCTTGATATAGGAATAGAGAGAGATTTAAAATTTATTAGGCTGAGGGCATAAAAGGAAAAGAATTTGCACTTTATCCTATGAAGTATAGTTGCAACATGGAACTCATTCTTTCAAGATACTTTGTATGTGCAAAAGTGTCATTAGGTGAGGTTGTACAGACCAGGTTTATTGATTACTGAGAAAAATTACATTCCAGATGCAATTTAGCATGTGGCTCACCCACAGCTATGGAGGTATTGCTGTGGAGGGATTGCTCTATACCCAGCTCTTTCCTTCTGATACTCTGCTACTGAGCAATGGAAGAAGTGTGGCAGTGCACCATAATGCTTTCCTCTGGTCATGAGTTGGAGCAGTTTTGCCTTCAGTGAAACCTGGATGAAAGTGAGCCAGATTTGGATCCAACCCTTGCAGATGGCCACACCCATCTGAGGTATCAGGACGGGCATTTCAGCACTGCAGCCAGGCACCTCTTGGACTCTCCAGAAAGAGAGAGTTGGAAACACCGAAAGAGTTCGGCTTGGAAACACCGAACTCTAAAGTGAGTTTGTAACATGTTTCTACCCAAATTTATCCATTTGCTATGTGACAGAAGCAATTCAAATTTCCTTAACAGGAACCATTTTCATGGTATAGATATCTCTCTGCTTGGGTAGTACCAGCCTTAATCTTCTGCATTCAGAGGAGTTGAGGTAAAAGGATTACATTCCAGCAAACTGATAATTTATTTACTGGTCTATTTGGTGTTTAGAAAGGTTGAACATGTAGATGATTGTATTTTTGCTGTAAAGTGATTCTCTACTGCTTTTAAGAGGTCTTGTATGAATAGCTAACACTTCATTTATACCTCCACTGAAACTTTGCAAAGGCATCTTCAATATACATGATGTATGTGGTGTTGTACATATAATAGACAAAAAAAATTGTTAAGTCTTTAGTCATAGGCATAAAATGGTTTTCCACGCTTGAAATGTGTCCCAGTAGGCCTATAGAATGTTTTTATTGGTTTCCCTCCACCCCCCAATTCATGTATAGCTGTTAGTGGTGACATTGTACATGCTCTTGTATTTATTTAACAGGTTACTGTTATTTAGTTAACTGTGTATACAAATGCACTGTTCTATATATTTATTCCATGTGCTTTGATGTTGTTTGCTTTGTTTTAGCTTTCCCTCAACAAATCTGTTCAGAAATAGGCCTTGTTCAAAGGGGTTTGGGACACAATTACAGTAAACTGAAATCCATAAAGTTGCGTTTTACTGTAATTGTTTCATGTTCCCAATCCTCCTGAGATTATTTTGCTTGTGCATTTCTCGTAGTCACAAATTTGATTATTCTACTACAGTGATTTACTCTTAAGAAAATTATTATAATCTCTTCAAAAGTCTCAGCTGTGAGCCATAACTCCCTGAACTGCTGTTTTACTTCCCAAGCGTTATAAATGCATTTCCCTAGTTGCTCCTTGTGGAAGTCATCTCACAGTTAAGTGTCATTTTCCCAGTGGATTGATGGTATAGAGTAATAATATGTGCAAATAGTAAATATTTTTAAGACTTGCGGTACAACAATCACAGAATGCCACCCCATTTATGAGAAATATTCAAATAGTAGCTTTGTAATTTAAACTTAAAATACTGAGTGTGAGGTGTTGTGTGTCAAATGGGTTCAGAGATCTGTAACCTGCTGATAGAACTTCATAAATATAAACTCTGTAACTTTGCTGATCACTTTTTAGACCATAAAATTCAGTTATGAAGATGTAGGAAAAGTATAAGAGAGATGCACACTGCATCAGCGAATAATCTAAATTTTAATGAATAATACAGCTGCGTTGCATACCTGTAAGTACAAAAGACAAACAGCAGGCTGGAAATGTATACTCATTTTGCTGCATGTACTTTATCAGATACTCAATGAATGCCTTTAAAGTGCTTTAAATAGCAGGTATTTCAAATATTAATTTGTAATTGCTTCAGATATTGTATTTTTGAACACTACGTTGCTTACCTCCATTATTTGATTACAGTATTTACAATTTATATGCAGTCAGTTTTTTCATCATATGCATGTGGAGGATTCTTTACCCAACTCTGTAAAAACTCTGAATCATGATTTCCAGAGTGAAGAAAATTCTGCAAAGGAGAAAATTTCTTAGAAATGGTACCGTGCCTCATGGCACAGACACATAGGTGTATGCTTTGTGTGTCTAAAGGCCACATCTTTTTTTATACCTATGAAGAAAAATATATTGTTCTCATTTTTCTTGGATTGACTTTAAGCATCTTTAAATTAATTTGGTTTCTGTTACTAAGAAAACAGTTCATGTGTGAGGACAAAGATGTCAGAGGGTGAATGCTCTTTATAGTAGGATGTACTGAATTCTCATCACCTTGTCGTCATCCCTTGTGGATATAAGTATTTTGAAGGTGGTTAAGGTAATAAATTTGTAGAGGGTTATATTTTGCTGAATGTTGCCTCCAAATGTGAATTGGCAAAACAAATATGTAGCTTAGCTTGAAAAGCAGTGGATTTTTTCTCATCAGATCTGAAATGGAGACTCTCAAGAGGAGTTTCAGAAGACTGTATGTTCTCTTGGAAGAGGAAGTCAAAAAGATAAAAAATTCTTACTTGTTTAAACAAAGTAGAAGAAAACATATCATCTACCACAGGTTGGAGATTTTAGTTACTGTACAAAACTGTTTTACTAGGCCTTACTTTAAGACTGCCATGACAACAGATTTCTCACCACTGTCATTGAGACAGTAAGAGGCAAAGAAATTCTAGATCTAAAGTTTTGCCCAGCTATAAGAGTCAAGACAGCATCCTCTGAATAATTACGTCTGACTAAACAGTAAAATAAAATAAAAATTATGTTAGGCTGGTTCTCCACTCTAGAACACTCTACCGATGTATTCTTGTACATTTGTCCTTGGCTACTGAGATTTGGAGACCAGCCTCATTACAAGTGTAAGAATAAGCGAGCACCGCAAAACCATTATCACATGAGTTTGTTTCAAGGTTGCTTTACTGTAGGCAGTGACTGTGATGTTGTAGTACATGTTATCTAAGGTACTGCCTGAATATGGTGAGAAATCTGTTGGCACCTGCAATCAGCAGCTGGTCGTTTTGCCTCCCGCTTTGTAATCCTGAAGGCCTGAACCTGACTTCTGATGTTACGTTACTTCATCGTTTTGTGACAAAATTTAGTTTCATCCCCTAGTAGGTTGTGTTTTATACATCTTACTTGTTTTTATCGCCTGGTATACTCATCTTGTTAGCATGTAGCATTACTTACCCATTTAGTTTTTATTTTCACCATTCTTGAGGAGACATGTTTCTTTCAACTATGGTTCCTAGTCCTTGCTGCTTCTAGTATGAGTGGCATCTGATTTCATATCATGTAGTTCTTTCATGCACCTCCATATGCCTACAGTATAAATTTGTGGTACTAGGCTACAAATTTTATCAGTTGCATCTCGCTGACGTTGATGTCAAAGAGCAGTTTTGGTTTTTTCAGTTTGTCAGCCTTGAACTGCTGCCTTTCAAGCCTGTACAAAATGGCAGTTGAGGGAAACAGAAGGTATTGGGTGAGACTTAGAAAAAAGAACAATGATACTGTACAAGCTGAAGTAGGGAACCCTGAAGATAGGTCAAAGTAAGATAGAAGGGAGGAGAAAGGGCTGTTAGATAACTTATGTCAGCATCCTTTGCAGATCTAAATTAAGTTATCATTAATAACTTGCATGCTGAGCATTTAAATGATGGTCGCAATTGAGATGTCCTGAAAACTAATATCCTTTGGGGTTTAGTGTTCTTGGAAAAAGAAATATTAAAATGTTTATTATTCTCAGTTTGCAGGGTCCAAGGAAATGCAGGGATTGACCATTCAAGTCAAGAACAAAATAATTATAGTCCTGTTTTGAGGCCTTATTTGAGTAAATTGCTTAAATGTCCATGTTGGAATCATACTGAAATTAAGATTTTAAGCATTGTTATAATTTTACTGTTTCAGGCTATGAATGCAAATGCTAAATGAACTTTCACTGCACATACCTGCATCTTGTCAGGGTATGTTAATGCAGAATGATTACTGCTAAGCTTTTCACTCTCTGCCTCATGTTTGTGTATTCTGGGAACATTAAAGCAATCGATAATTTTGCTGCCGTGTACTGTTTTTGTGGATAGGTTGCTCAGCTGCATCAGATATTTATTAAATAATACAGTGATTATTTAATTTGAAAATTTTTTAGCTGTTGTGATGATGCACGTGAGTTCGTGAATAATTAGGTACTGTAGGAGCTTTCTGAAAATGTGGGTGAGCAGTCTGTGTTGCTCCTTTAAACGTAAGCAGCTTGAAAAGCAGATGGAATTGTGTTCTCATGATGTTTAAGGACTTTTAGAGCACTGCATATCACCAGCATCTGGAGACCAATTACTGAAGAGTCTCCGTAGGGGTCCTGCCTCAGGGTTTTTAGTTGGATGAATAATATATAAACTCTATAGTTTCCCACAGAGAGCAACTGGAGCAGTATCAGAAGGAAATAAGCCTTTTAGGAGTTGAGCTGAAAATTAAATAGCACAGGATTTAAAATGAAGCAATTTTGCTTTTACATTCAAAGTTGGATATTGCGTATTAGTTACATGAATTCTGATTTATTTTTTTACCCTTTATCATTTTGGAATCTTGCTTTTTCTAATTTTAGCACACATGTATTTGAAGAGCGTAGCAAAACACTGTAAGACTTATGCAATTACTTCAAGAGCTACATTTCATTTTGAAAAAGCAGTGGAAATTAATATATGCATCATTCATTTTATAATACAGGTTCAGCATTATTGTACTCAAACCATATTCAGATATTATCTTGTCTGCTATCGTGTCTGGTTCTAGGTTTACTCAGTTTGCTGTTTACAACTAGAAACAGTTGCAAAATGGCATATCCACTACTATTCAAAACCCTCTTTAAACTCGTGATATACCCCTTAAAATTCTTATCTCTGTCCTCTATTTAAACTTACTTGAAAGCAGAATACATTTGAAAAGGAAATAAAAATATCTGAATGGAGATACTTGGATCTGACAAGAAATTTGTCTTTTTCTTAATTATAGTAGAAATTCTTCTCAACTGTTTTGTTTCAATACAGATACCAGTCAAAATTCACTAAGTGGGCACTTTAGAGCTGTAGAATACATTACTTGAAGAACGCTCCTGAGACCTATACAGAAGAAAACAAATGAGAGTGTCGCTTTTATTAAAAACAGCAAAACGAGCCCCAAACCAACCAATCAGAAACCCCCCCCCCAGTATCATCATTGGTACTGTGATTGTTTTAGTTAGCACTTCCACCAGATATTTTGGGTAAATTTGAAAGTGCCATGAATTTTTAACTGTGGTAGTAATCTTCATGAGACAAATGTTCCTACCAACTTCAGCGTAACTATTCAGCTGAATACGCAGCTGAATCACAGAATCACAGAATGGGTCAGGTTGGAAGGGACCACTGGAGGTCAGCTGGTCCAGCTTCTCTGCTCAAGCAGGGTCATACCACAGCACAAGGCACAGGACTGTGTCCAAATGGTTTTCAAATATTTCCAGTGAGGGAGACTCCACAGCCACTCTGGACAATCTGTTCCAGTGTTCGCTCACCCTCACGGTAAAGAAGTTCTTGCACCTCTTAAGGTGGAACTTCCAGCGTCAGCTTTTGCCCATTGCCTCTTGTCCTATTGCTCAGCACCACTAAGTACAGTCTGGCTCCATCCTCTTGGCACCCTCTCTTCAGATACTTACAGACCTTTGGGTCTTCTCCAGGCTAAACAAGGCCAGCTCTCTTAGTCTTTTCTCATACGTGAGGAAATAAACTGAAGCATTTTCAGGTTCGATCATGACACCAAAATCTTCTATATGAAATCAAAAATGAAGGGAAAAAGGTAGCAGTAGAATCATGTTCTGGGAGAAAAGGATCAGGATGTATTTGGTAGCTATGTGTTTTATTATGTTGATCAATTTGCTTTTTAGAGCTTCTGAAAAACAAATTCAGCTTGCCTTCCAAAGGAATATGAAGTCCTATATTATTAGGAAAGTAATTATTGGCATGCAGTGGAATGCTAGAGCCACAATAAAAATCAGGGTATAGTTGTGTCAAATTACGTATCGAACTGTATTGAAGGTATGGAAATTATCCTGGTTTTTTTCCATGAGAAACTACGCATGTTGTAAAGGGAAACGAAAGTAGCTACCAGGACTAAGTGCTAGGCTAAACTGAACCTGGCTAACATCACAGAGTTTTAAGTTGCACTTTAGTGAGATTAAAACTCATCCCTTGGCTTTGACTTTTCCGAAACCTGTATACTTATTTGAATAGACTCAAGTTGTTCATGTGCATCATTGCTCTCTAGGGCTGGTACTCTGCTTCTGGAGATATTTTAAAAAGTCATTCACCATCTCTCCTCTGTTCCCTGTTTTAATTTGCAGCCTCTGTTTTCAGTCATGAACGTTGTATATAGTCTGAGTGGTACCAAATCATCCTTGGTCTGGTCATAGTTGGTGCCCTGGGCTACTGCTTTTTAGTGAAAACCATCTCAAGGTAATTGACCTTGGAGTGTAATGTATAATGCTAAACTCTATGCTTCCAAGTTTGCTGGGAGAGTTTAAAAGGCAAGAAAAAAGTTTGGTTGGTCACAGTAATAGAAGTGAAAAAGGATTTAGACTGCATAGAGCAGCAGGGGAAAAATTATGGTATGTGTTGGAGAAGGGCGTGGATGCTGAAAAGCTGCTGGCAGGGAAAAATCCAGCATTTTGCAAGTATTCTGTGAGAAAGCTGTTGGTTCTCACCCGAACAAGCAAGATGGTTTTCTAAACATCTTGTACCTGTTGTTTGCATGTAAGGTTGCTATGAATCTAAGTAGAAAATATTTTGAAAATAGGTGTTGTGGAGTCCAACCAATTACTTGGAGAGGTGGTTGGACCAGAGACCAATGATCTTTTGCCATGTACCAATGCGAGGATTATATAAATCCTGCCTGTAATTAAATAAATAATTCACTTTCTCTCAATCCTTCCTTCGGCTTGAACTCTCGTTTTTCCTTGCCATCCGTGTTGCCACAGCGACAGGAGGGTACTGAAAATGAGTGAAAAAGAGAGAAGGCTTTCAGGTGTCACCTCAAAAAAAAAGTTTGTTTTTTTTTTTTTATTAATGCTTCCATTACAAAGATAGCCTGAGGAGTATAGGTCAGTCTCAGCTTTATTTTTTTTAGTCCTGTCTGTTCTTCAGCTCTTAGTTCTGAGTGTCCACTGTTGGTTGACATCTGAGGTATGGAAACCATTAAGAACTGGCCAGGATGTCTAAGATGACTCAGGAAAAAAGAATGAACCAACATAGCTGTTGCGAAGTCAGTTAAGATATCATAACTGCTGCTGTGGGAGAATAAAAACAAGGTGAGACGGGAATTTCAGGGGTGCTGATTTGTGTTATTGTTGGGTTGTGGTTTGCTGATTTTACTGTAACTGAGAAAACTGAAGACTTTAAAATAACCAGAACCTGATTTATGTGGAAATAGCATACCTTGGTAACTTCTAATACACTTCCAGACCATGCAGGTGAACTGAATTGAAATCCCTGAGTGCACAGAAGTATGTGATTCAGCTATGAACTGTCTCCATGATGTCACTCCTGAGCCTGCAATCTCGGGTGATGCTGCTACAAAGCAATACAACAGCTTAGGAGCATTTCTGCTTCTGCAGATGCTATAAAAGAATACAGAGAGAATGCAAATGGTCCCCGTAAGACAATCTCTATTCAGTGTCTGGCTTAGATCAGGCCAGGAGTGGGGGAGCTGCCGGTTTCTACCGCCTGCATGCAGGGACTTAGCATTCCCTCTCAGGGGAGATTGTACCTAAGATGTTTCTTTTCCTCATGCATTGGTCAACCTGAGAGATTGCAGCCGAATATACCGCTCTTCTGAGCATCTTAATAGCAAGATGAAAGCTTTGTGGGCTTCAGCATAGCAAGTCCATAAAAGGAGAAGTGTGTAAAAATAGTCAGTAATAAGGCATGTTAGATCCCTCAAGGCACAAAGGCATAGGTCTCCTAAACTGCTGGAATGAATTCTTCACTCTTTGCTATAATATGGTTACATGTCTTGCAATGGCTTGGACTGGATTCAGCTACATGTGGGAATGGAAATGCATGCACCAAAATAAAAGTACACAATAAAAAGATACAGCGCGTCATTTTGAATGCCTTTGTTTGTACTTATGCCGGCACTTTAACAGTGCCGTTGCAATTCCTGAGGATAGGAGACAAAATTATACCTGGTTTAGCATGTCATCTTGGTAGCCGTTTCTGCTCCCTGCACTTCCATCTGTGAGAGCTGGCTTACACTAACTTTGCACAGCAGTTGAATATAAAAGATGTAAGCTTTGCCACTGCAACTTCATGTGCTCTTTTTAGTATCAAGTAAACTTGAGAAACTATCAATTAAACATAATTCTTATCCTAATTTGTTGAATATTATTGCTTTGTTGTCTCTCAGTTTCTGCATAATTGAAATGCCTTTCCTCATTTTGCAGAAAATCATACCTTATCAAGTTTCTTTTCTCTAAAGCTGTACTTGACTCAACTAATAAAACTATTAGTTAATTTACAAAAGCAAAAGCTTTTCTAACAGTAGTAGAAAAAATTGAAGAAGTGTAATTTGATTTCAGTTATGGACTTTATAGCATTGAAAATGACATAAACTACTTCTTGATTTGCAAATTAAACAGCTTAACTAATGGACCCATTTGGAGAAAGTAGGTATCAATGCTGGAGAAATTAATCAGGGGTTTTTTCTTTCTTCTTTTCTTTTTTTCCCCCTTTTTTTAGGAAAGCATGATTTGGTATATTCCAGTAAGTTGAGAGAGGTTTGTTTCATGTTCTGGCTCTCAGCCTCTGGAGAGCATGCTTTCTCAGCAGCCTGTAGTGATAAGCAGAGCTGCCAAGACACTGATTTTCATCTCCTTTCAGCTTCAGTCTGGACACTTCCTTTGAAAGTTTCACAAAACATTAAGAACTTGTTTCCTCTGGTATTTCTCAACATTTCTTCAACATGTCTGCACACATTTCAAATAGATATGACTTTCTCAAATCCCTCTCTAAACTGTTTGGGTCTTTTAGGACTATTTTTGAGCGATCTCTAATGCTAAAAGTTTAGAATGCAGAGGCAATATGTAAATACTAATCTCAATTGATGTTGTTTGGTTATCATAAAAAAGAACTGCATGATTTAGTTATTTTTTTACCTTGTACATGCAAGAGGAATTTTTGAGTGAGAGAATTTGTATTTATGATGCCTTATGATGCCTTAAACTTTTATATTTTTCAAATCCTGTACTAGTGTAACTAGTGTGTAACTCTGAAGTTTCATGTGGCCTGTGAGCGACTGTTCTCTCATGCTGGTTAGACATAACAATGCCTCTCTAGGTTTCCACTTCAAGGACACCTTGATTGTCCCAGGCCCCAAAATGTGTATACTAAAGCCTTGGGAGGAGGAGCAAACTCGGGGTAATTACATCGTTAACTGAAATTGTAATTGGAGAATTAACCCTGATATGCAAATGGACCAAACTTATAAAAGTGTGAAGAACCTGTGACCCAGCGTCCATCTTGGGTGGAGCCCCTTGGAGGCTTTGCACTCTCAGGGTGTACCTTTGAAGGCCCTTCAAATAAATACCTGCTTTTATTCTCTTATTTGTGTCTAGCCTCTGTTTTCAGGTAGCCACTTCAAGGCATCATTTACCTGTATGTGTATATAAATCACAATTTAGATGAGATATTAAGAACAAATTCTCCTCTGAAAGGGTTGCCAAGCACTGGAACAGGTTGTCCAGGAAAGTGGTTGAGTCACCATCCCTAAAGGAATTTAAAAGCCATTTCAATATAGCACTTACAGATATGGTTTACTGGTGGACTTGTCATTGCTAGATTGGATTCGATGGTCTTAGAGCTCTTTTCCAACCTAAATGGTTCTTTAATCCTATTTTTTCGTCTTTTGTAGTGGACATAAATAGAGTTAAGAACCATATCTTTGCTTTTCATAGCATCAACTGCTGTGTTCTAGTTCAAACGAAAGGTTGCTTGAAAAAATTATTCAGCAAATTTTTAATTAAAAATTAATTCTATTATTAAATGTGTTGCAGTTTTACACTTTTAAGGTCTCTTTAGCTTTTTAAAGCTGGTTTAGCGTCTTAAAGAAACAAGAGTTTCAGCTGCATTGTGTAGCATATGTATGATTGTACTCAACAGTCATGCAATGTTTACCAAATGTAGTATTTTATTAGAATATCTGTTAAATTCTTTTTTCTTTTCTGCCTATTGTTCTGCCAAGAGATGTTTAGTCAAAAGCTGTCGTCTTTCCAGCAAACTAGCTCCTTTGTCTGATTTATTCTTTGTTACATGAATGCAGCACTGTGACTGCTCAGCTGTTTCCCAGGAGGTGAACTGTGATGTTTCATGCAATTGCACAGTTCTCTCGTTATTTTTTGTACCATATTAAAGCAGAGCGGTCACAGAAGGAAAAACTTCTCTTTAACCAGAGATACCCTTCAGGCTACTTTTATAAAGAAATTACCATTTTTTTTTTTACAGTCTACCACAGTGTGGCAGTAGCTCTTTTTGATTTCATATGCTGGTCCTGCCCTCTCTTGCAAAGCTTAGGTATTTGCTATGCAATATTCATCTGATGCTTTTCAACAAATTCCAACTCTTGTGCCACTGATTATGATGAGATTCCAGAAGCATTGTAGTAGAGATAGGATCTTTTAGCATCCAGAGTATTGTCCTCCTCCCCTTTGAATGGGTATTCAATGCAGAATGTTCTTATTTATTAAATGGGTAACCACGACTGAGATATCTCTGACAGGATTTTCTTGGGACACATCCCCGGAATTTCTGCTGGAAGTCACTAGTCAGGTTTTAGTTGCACCCCTCTATATTCTTCCTTCAGGCTCTTCATTTTGTCATTTCATCATTCCATCCTGGTGGTGGTAACAATGGTCACACCATATCTCGCTCTACCAGCTGATTTAACTTTTCTTTTTTATTTACTTGTAGTTCTAGCCTTATGCAAGTGTGACCTCTAGATGCAGTATCACTGTTGTAAGGATATTGATGGGGGTAACTAGACTGTTCTGTCTGCAGCCATGAAGACAGTAATACTGCTCTGTCTTCAGAATAGCCATGGAATATGATACCTGCAAGATGGAAAGATTAAGAGATTTTCTCTTAATTTGGATAGCTGGTATATGCACTGGGCCTGATGACTGAGCGTGTGCCCGCATTACTCGTTAAGAGAGGAAAGGTTATCAAGAGGATGCAGGTCTTCTTACAGAAAATAGCCTCTGAATCCAGGGAGTTCACAGAAGCTGATTTGCAAAATTCATTAACAGAAAAAATAACTGGAAGTCAGCTGGAGGGTTATGATAGTTTCTTAAGCTAGGTAGTAGCTCAGGCACTGGAGGGTGAAGGGACAAGAGAATTGCTGATGTCTGGGTGGTGTGAATGACATAGCACCTCAAGCTGTATTACCAGTGATTGAGGCAAATAATTTCAGCTACCTTGGTGGATAAGATTTACTGACAATTCCAGAAATGAAAGGTTTCTTAAAGGGAAAGTAGCAGTAAATTATCTCGGTAAATTTCTACAAAGCTTTGTAAAGTTCCATAACTTGTCTCAAAAGGGAGGGAGAGATGGAGGAGGGAAATAGAATTGTTATCTAAGAAACTGGCATTGTACAATAGTCACAGATGTGATGAATAAATTCTCTTTGTCATCTCTCATTTTGGTGACTTCTTCAAAGAGAGACAGTGTAGTTACTTCTTAGATATTAAAAATGAACCAGCTACAGAAAATGAATAGCGCTTTAAAAATGCCCTCTGATGTTTTGCTGACTAAAAGATGAAGTTGCTGACTAAAATTAATCCTGTGCAGAGTGCCTAGAATTTTAGTGCATGTGTAAAATTCTGATGTAGTCTTCATATCTACATAGTATTTACTATGAGCATGAATCCTGAATTCCTTGAGTTATAACATCATAGTTTATAGATTTTAAGATTTTTTTTTTCCTCCTAGATGTTGTTTAATGCACTGATACTAGCTTAGAGATATAGCTGAAAGCAGGTAATATTGACTGAAAGGTTAACTCTGAAATAGTGGCCATAAAAGTAAGTTAGGAAAGGAGTTGAGCAAACAAAATGGAGACATTGTTATGCCATTAATGTACCTTTGATCCAGTTGCAAGCTGAATCCTGTGTGGGATGTTCTCATTTCAAAAGTGGCAGCACCGAATGGGGATAGTTTTGTAGAAGAGTAGAGTGAATTCTCAATGATAGGAAATTGCTTTGCTGCAAGTGTCACGGATGCTAAATGATTGTATTGATTTGCAAGACTGAAAAATTAAGGCAAATTCATTGAGGTTTCATAAATATGTAGGCAAGCCCTTCACCTCAGGACACTGAGGTTCACACTTGTAGAAGCAGAGAGAGGCATGGAAAGATATAATGGCAAATTCATCTGTTCTCATATGCTTTAGAAATTACCTGCTATCAATCTCTCAGAAGATGCTGGGCTAACTAAACCCACAAAGGACTTCTACTCCAAACTGATTCAAGATAAAAGGGCAGCTGAGAAATTACCCACATTAAAATTCCCTTTACAATAAAATAAAAAAAGAATGACATACAATAAAATCCAGGTTAGGAAACTTTCACACAGCTGTGTTAGGCTGGGCATGTAACCTTGCCTTACAAGCACTTACATACTGACTCTGAAGTCAACAAAATTTTCCCTACATTGCAGCTGCAGAGTTATTCAACACTCTATTTCTTCAAGGAAAATAATTTCTAGAGGTATGGTCTGAGTAGACAGAATATGTGTCAGTCAGTAAGTATTTAATGAGAGAGGAATATTTAAGGGAAAAGAGATGCAGTTGTTTTAAGAAAGTGAAAGGGACTGATTTTAACAGAAAGCCATTTTTATGTTTTCCTACTGTGCTTGTGGTATCGTGATGAAGATTTTCTGTTAAATGACCATCATATTAATTCGTTATGAGAACTCTTACATTTAATTATTTGGGACTGAATTCTGCCACTCACACATAGAAATCTGAAGACTTGTCTCAAATTATTGAAGGTATGCTCCAACGTAATCAAGGTCCACCTTTGACCCTCTTTTTTCTTGGGGAAAAAGAGATTAATCAAAAGCAGAATTTTAGACCACCCAAGTAATGAAAATAATAGCCTATTATTTAAAAGAGAAAAAAGTTTGTATGTAGTGGGTTGTCCCAGTCTCTCATTGCCACCTTCTCCTTTTATTTCCACAGCAGAAATCATACATAAGTTAGTCTTGAGAAGTCTGGTCCCTTTCCAGTTCCATGAAATGTGGGATATATCCCACTTGTGCGAAATTAGCATTAGTGTCGTGGTAATTTTTTCTTTTGGTCCACGATCTGCTGCAAAGCCCACATCATTTCCCCAAAGCCAGGGTTAAATGCTGAGACCAATTGTCATTTGTTTATTGCTCCTTTTTAATTTATACTGTAGTTGTGTACAGAACGTGTTAATCATTATAAAAACAGAAAGACTGTTCTTGCCTCAGGACTTTTCTGTTTGTCTTTCAGATTACAACTTGACTAACATTTACAGATTCTGCAACAAAGCTGCTAATTTAATTTTTGGCATTTGTTAGCCAAGGGAAGGAAAATAATTTCCGCTGTGAAAATAACACAGAAAGTCTTCGTAATTTTTTTAGTAAAGTGTTTCTCCTTTGAAAAATAAGGTTCTCTGAAAGTCAGTAATTTCTTCTGTGAAGAATCGTAGCTGCCATTAAACACTTCAACAGGGTAACAACAGAAAAAAAAAAAAAAAGAAGTGAATCCAAAACCATTTTCATTTTCACTTTCCCTTGCATCACAGTTTACTCTTGGACATGAAAATGGCTCTGACCTGTTCTCAGATTTCAGGATTGCAGATATTTTTAATTTCTTTTAGCTTTGATAAACAGTTTTGAAGTTGTTCAAAGAACTCAGTCTGTAATTATCTCTGCATCTCCTTTTTTTTTTTTTGCTGTTGTTGCTTTACTTAGTTTTGCTAAACAGGCAAATATAAATAAGAAAGTAATAAATTATGAAGCATCTGAACAAACGTTTATACACAGCATAATGCCATGAAAACTTTGTAACAAAGACATATCAAATAGTAGTCCCATTGTTTTATTTTAAGACTGGGGAAGTCTGGAGGGTTTTACAATATGCTAATAGAAGCAGGAGTTCCAACTGTCTAAGTTTAAATAAAGTCTAATTAAAGTTTAATGAATGTAGAAAATTGTGATACGTGTTGTGCTGTGTATGTGTGCTGTGACAGTGCATGCTATTGTGAATTAGTTGGCAGAACACAGATTTTTAGAGCTTGCACCCACAGCTTTCATAAAATTTTCTTTTGATTTTGCCAGTTTTGCATATCTTCAAATAACGTGGGCAGTTTGAAATGAGAGCGTTGTAATCTTGTGCCCAGACTGAAAAAACTGTTCTGCTTTTGGTTGCAATCCCTTATTTCCTTCATACATTCAGTATATTTGTAGCACCTTGAATCTGCAAATGCATTTTGCTGCAGAGGTTGCTCATAGTTTGCAGTTACTTTTAAACCATATCAGATCTAAGAATGCTGAACTATTAACAACGAAAGCAGTAATTTGAAGAGTAGTACTGTTATGAGGAATACTGCAGGCTGTCCTAAGGATGCCTCCTAAAAGACTGTAAATGCCTCAAGATGCAGAAGGTACCAGGGGCTCAGTTAAAGCTCACTTACATTGTATCAAACCCCAACAGCTCTGCAGCTCCCTTTTTACTTGCAAAACAATTACTTTCTTATAAAACCGTAGAAAGTAGATAAAAAAAATCTAGAGAAAAAAATGGAATAAATGTTTAGTTTTAATTACACATTTTGTTGATATTAGATACAATTCAAAAAGTTCAACACTTCTATTAATGACTAAAATATATAGCTATGAGATGTGTCTGTGTTCTAAAAAGTACTTTATATTGGGATAAAAAGATGTTTCAGAAATTTTTTAATCTTTTTACCTTAAGTGGCATTTGCCTTCACATTAATTACTCTTTCTAGTTCTGTCACCCCATTGTAAACACTTCTTAGGCCTTTGAAGGACTGAAGGACTCTACATTTAGAATTTGGGGGAAGAAAAGCAGTCTTTTAGCACAAACAGACCTTTGGCAGGTTTAGCACATCCGTAACAGCTGTTACAATTTGCCATAATTTTTTATGCAACATCATAAAGAAAAGGCCATAACTCCCATCTCTAAATGCAACTGGCATATTTCTTCCTGTTACTCCTACTGTGGACTGCCAATTATCAAGAGTGAGTAATGAAAGAGTGAAGCCTTTGGAGCAGCCAATTCTCAGAACCATTAGTTTTCTTTTATATTCGAGCCTAATTCCAGGAATGTACTATATGAGAAATAAGACATATCATGTCATTTCAGGATAATACCATGTAATTTTGGGGTAATAAAGAATTCATTTCTGGAGAGGGAAGTGATCTGATATGGAAAAGTTCAATTTTGTTCTCTCCAGAGAGCTTTATCTCTTCAGATGTGACCTTGTATAATTAAATATATTCCAAATATCAAAAGAAATGGCAGCAGAGCAGACAATAGAGTTCTCTATTTTATGTAGAAATGAAATGAAATTATATGAAGCAGTCAGTGTAATATAAGATGAAGTAGATTGCTACTATTCATTGTTTCCAGTGGAATTCCTGCTGTTTGATGCTGTTCATTACAGCTTCGTGAGAAGGCAATCATATCGTGTCTTTGTGACTAGTTTAAGGCTCCCACTTAATTGCATTAATTCAGAAAGTACTGGCAAAAATCAGTACTTAATTGCTGTTATTACTTGAATATAAAAAAGAGGTGGTGTCCACTCTACAAGAAGTTACAGATTTCACGCATGAAATATTAGGTGCCTGGAGGCTACAGTTCTGATCCTTAAAAGAATACGTGTTTCATGAAAGAGGATCTAAATCCTTTTTTTATTAAAAAAATAAAATAAAATATTTCAAAACGAATACAGTAATTTCCAAACCACCAATTTTTCCTAAAATCAACTGACCTCACTAATCTAAGTCAGAAAGTTTCGACTGTTAAGAGATGACAGGCTCAGACACACAAATTCCTATTGCATTAACATGCCTGGTAATATAAAAACAAGCTGGGATTTGCTCATCGTGTTTTCAAATGTGGTTTTTAGGAGTTTTATTACAGTCCTTATAATGAAGGAAAGTGACAAAAAGACAATAGCTGGTCATATGTTAACTGCTAAAAAGGAGTGAGAATGGCTGAAAATATTTTTCCCAAAACCAGTATGCATCCTCTGTTGCATTTTCACATTTCACATTTGGTCTTTTCAAGCTGTTGCTGAATTAGAGTGGTTCATGGTGCTCAGCAAATATTTTTTATTGTGGTGTTTTGGGTTACTTTCAGAGTAGAGGCATAGGACTCTTTCCTGAGCTCCACCAATTCAGGGGAGCCTTGTAGCATCCCAAGGGGGAAAGAACAGGCATGCTGTGTCCTCACTCCGTGTCTCCCCTGCTTGCAGAGTGGCTGGCTTGTCCTTGAGGCCCCCAGGCAGGCTCCTCCTGAACGGGCAGGTACTTTGCAGGTGGCAGTGTGCATTCACAGAGTCTGTGTCACAGAATGCGCTGAAGTTCAGCCTGCACTCTGACATGCTCTCTGGAAGGCATGGCAAACATAAATTTTGAAAATGTTTCCTTTAGATCTGATTTTACAGCTTTGGCACTGGTGATGTCGTATGCTCTCTAGAAAATATATAATAGATGAAACTCCTCGCAATGAATTGGCCCTAGAGCGAGCTTTATGAGTGGTGTCATTTTAAAGCAATAACGTAAAGTAACATGGCAACTTTTATTCTGTAAGTTGAACCTGGTAGAAAATTAGATTTAGATTTCCATTCACTTAGGGTACTTGTGGTTAATGGCATTTCAATGCTCACTGAAAAGGCAGTTTTAGAAACTTGGGGTCTGAGATATAATAATAATACTGCAAGGTGACTCAGTATTGAGACGGACTTTCTATTTCCTTCCCAGCATGAAATGTTAAGGAGTTTGAAGCTTGAGCATAACAATTCTTTGATTGTGTTCTATGTGATTTGCTGTAATAAGAAGTGTGCCAGTTTCAGCATAAAGTGGGGTAGTGTTTTGGGTTGTTTTGGGTATTTTTTATAGTATTGATTCTATATTGCCCTGCACTCTGGGGGAGGGGAATTAGTGTGTTGAAGAAAGTCTGTATCAGAACAGTACCTTATTTTAAAGATAAATATAAACTCATGTTTTATGCCATGCTAAAGGCAAGCTAGACCACATTCTTGTGGAAAGTGGAAGGTTCACAGGAAGATGAACCACTAAAATCTCTTTGAACAGAAAGGCTTCTATATATTCTTTACTCTGGCCCAGTAACTTTATACACTACAAAAAAAAAAAAGAAAAAAAAAAAAGACAGTTTTCCCATTATGTTATTTATTTCAAGAAAGATAGAAGATTTTAGAATGGAATGCAAAGGAGAGGCATTTTGGGCTGATTTATTTTGCTAGTGTCTCAGCTGTTGACTGATGCATCTGTGTTCAAAAGAAAGTTTCTTGTATTGTCTCCTGCAAGTGTCCTTCTGTAGGTATTATCTAAACGAAGGTCAGAACAGGAAACCATTTCTTTTTCCAGGCCCAAAAAGACAGCTATCTTAATTCTCTCTTGTAGTTTCAGAATCTAGTATGTCGAGATGTCAAGGGGAGGAAGAGTTTTGAAGCAGGGTAGGTTTTGATGTAACTTCAAAATTATGTGGCGTTTATTACCTTTTGAAATATATTCCATCCCTTGTGAAAATTGTGGTTTGCAGACGTTTTTGCCCATTTCAATGTACACTTTTGCTGGGCTTTTGTAGCTGATGTACATCTCAATTCAATTCAAAAAAGTTTGTTGTCCTTCTGACTCTAGTAAAAGTTAATTTTATTGAAGATGCCAGTTCATGTATTTTTGTACCGCTAAAATATTCATTTTTATTCTGTAAATTGCAGTTTTACATTTCAGTTGATTCTAAAATTATATGATTAATTTGCTGTTTATTTTTTCAAAGTGCAAATTGCAACTGGGTATCTGAACATGAATTATGCAAATGCACATTCAGTTTAATATAAAAAGTCCTAGTTTAAGCTTATTAATTTCACTAATATGATTCAGTATCAGCTACAGATATGAATTTGTTTGAAATGCTCTAAGACTTACTCATATTAAAGCTCCTAGGAATTTAAGTAGTATTTTTTGCTCCCTCAAGGGTGCCAAATGTGTAGAATAAAAACGTATGAGATGAATATATCAAGCCACTATTATTTTGGTGTTTGGTAGTCAAATATTCACGGATTCGAAGTCAAGAGTTTCATACAAACGTAGTTTCAATTTGTATATTATTTCTTCCAAAGGGAAGGTAGTTGATAATGTGACCCCAGACTTCTATAAAAGGTAAGAGAAAAATAAAAATATTTTTGAATTATGGCTTAAAAGAATGGCTGCTACCAGCAGGATAGGGATCTGATAATGCACGTCATACGTTTCCCCATCTGTTCCTGTGTGTTGCCACAAAATGTCTGGATAATGGCAAGTCTGCCAAGATGATGACCGGTGTATTGTTTATTTTTACATCATAGCAGTGCAAATGTATACATGAAATTGTAGTAGTCTTTGGCAGAACAACCTCAGTAACTGAGCATTTTAGCTTTTCATTCATACCTCTGTGTGAGCCTGTTAGGCCTTCAGTTGTGTTAGTATCTGAACAAATTGCAATTATTATGAAGAAGTTACAGAAATAGCACTAAGATGTAGTCCTGCAATGTTACGTGCATGTGCAAAAGTAGAAAGAAAGGAATGGATTTCATTGGAGGAATTTCAAGTGATACTATTTTATAAAGAAATGTTTAAAGTAAGAAAAAAGCCCCTCACTAATTTTTATGTTGCCGGTATCTGAATAAAGGTAGATAAAGGTTTTCAATGGAAATATTATCTTCACTGTAAGTTTACTTATATAAATCAGAACAGGTTTTTAGCTGCGTACAATTCAGAAAGGCTATTTGTCTGTTCTCTCTTTCTCTTTTCCTGTTCATATTTTCTTTCCCAAATAAAAATGTGTGTGTATGGAGAACATTTTTATGTGTGGTGGGGCAATAAATCTCTAGACATATATATGTGGCTGTCACTGAGTTCCTTGTGAAGCGATGGCCTAAGAATGAAAGGCATGGAGACCACAGATGGTCTGGTACATGTCTGGTATGTGCAGCATCTTCTGTGAAAAGTCCTAATCCAGATGAGTCCTAACGCTTGTTTTCCACTTTAGAAGTTCTCAAGGATGAGCATGACCAACACTGTAATGATCCATTACAGTGGATCATTCTCTACAAGTTAATCCAAATATTATTCTTTGTTTTGTAACTGTAAAATGGCACAATGTATTTTACAGATTAGATTTGTAAAACGCTTGTCTTGAGAAAGGGTTTTTTGAATATTCACTCAAGCTGTGATCACAAGGAATATAAAGAAGAAAAAGTGAAGGGAAGCTCCAAGGAATTTAGCAGCTAAAATCTACATCTCTAGGGAATAAATGCAAAGTTGAAAAGACTGCCATAAGAATGACAAAACCCAAACTTCTACAAAAGCTACACCCCCATCTGTCAAATTTCAGTTATCTGTTGTGAAAACAAAGTTTCTCAACAGTATTTTTTCCCTTTTCCTTTTTTCGCAAGACAAAGATGCTGAGAATTGTTTTTCAGCAAAGAAATAATTTTTTTCTAGCTATTCAGAAGCTGTCAAGCCATTTTCTGAAGTTGCCCTGATGATCGGAAAATGAAAATAAATCTTCATTAAGACAATGACATGGAAGCTTCCAGGACTTATAATGAAGTTTTTATAAGGTTGACATAGTGAAAACAGATGTATATCAAGGAATTGCTGATTTTCAATCAATATTATTATCATCATCATCATCATTACAATTTTCTCGGTATAAAATAATTACAAAGCACCTCTAGTGTGTACTGACCACTTTTTAACAGCAGTGTAGTAGACCCACTATAGATTAGTATGATACCTTTTCTTTTTAAAGGTAGATAATGTGTGAAATACATAATTTTTTGGATTACCAACAAATGGATTTTGTAAAAATAGCCAGTAGAAGGGGCAATTTTTTTTTCAATTCCTTGTACTTTGACTTACCTATACAGTCATGATGATGTATTGAGCAAAGAATCAAGTTTCTTGAACGTTGTTTTTCCCTGACAATTCGTATACAGTTATTCATTTACAAATGCAAAATAAGACAAGGTTTTATTTATACTGTTTCTCATTCTCTTTAGAAAGCAGAATACAATCTCTAGTATCAGAGGGAAAAAAAGGGAGAAAAAGTTGAATTAGTTCAGAAAAACTATGAACTATATTCATGAGCAGCCTTAACCCTAAATGAAAATACCTAACTAACTGAAACCTTGGATCGTGCTATGTATAAAAGAACAGAGGAAAAGAAAAAACAAAAAAACTTTTCATTTTGATTAATATTTTTCTTTGATCTTCCTTTGAAAAGGCAAAGGAATTTTTAGTGCAGGCATTATTGTTCTCATTACCCACAGTTCTCTAGTGACTCTTTTCTCATGGGTTCCTAAGAAATGCCTTGATATATATCTCACAAGTTTTCAGAGTAGAGTAGAAGAGTGAAAATTAGTAACATTCTGATCATTTTGTAAAATACTGTGTTTTGAAGTGCCTTTTTCTTTGGTCTTCACCATTAAGTCCCTTATTTTTTAGGGAGTTTCGGTAAGTCTCATATGAAACATGAGACTCTTCCAACTGTATGGTGGTGAACCATGACATTTTAAAGGTTTTATTTTAATAAAAAATTTCCAGTATTTACTTAATAGAAGAGCTAAACCAAGGATGTATATTTGTACTGACCACTTTAGTATCTCTAACTGTTTAGGTATGACTTTGTCCTCAAAATATGATCTTCAGGATGAATAAAATTAATTAACCTCAAGGTCTTAAAAATCGTCTTTCCCTGTAACAACAAAGGTTCTTTCATCTCTGAGCACTGCACATGGATAAACCCCATTAACTAATATAAGACTGCAGAACTGAGTACATCATATTTTTTTTTTTAACATAGAGAAGCAAACCAGTCATAGAAGCACAAATGACAGCAATGCTGATGTTTCTCAGGGCTAATTATTTGCTTTTTGAAGTGTTTCTCTGCAGCACTTTAGAAGGGAAAAGGAGATTACTCTGAATGTTTGCTCTGATAAAAAATGTATATTGGTAAGTCTGAAGATTATGCACAGGAGTGCCTTTTCCAGTTTGTAGCACAAGCTGTTCAGGTGTCAGCAGTTATCAAGGTTGCCAATCCTGTGTTGATTTGAAGAGCTGCAAGATCTTGGTAAGTTTGTAGAAAGTCTATCATGTTTCAGTCAGGGTTCTAAATTTTGCATAGCAGAACTACTTATTGTGATCATCCTTGACTAATGCATTCTTCACACCAGCAAAAAGCCGTAAGACTTGGTAAAAGTGGTTGTGCCAGTTTTAAAGCAATCTCCACGGGCTTTAAAGAAACTGAGAGAAGCTCACTTGAAATTCTGAACTTGTGCCTCCTTCTGGCTTTCATTGCCATGTTCAGACCAAAACACCTTATTACCTCTTTATTTAGCCAGCCATGCGATGAGGAAGTATTACCAAGTTCTCCATTTAGTTGAGATGATTGCCAGATACTGTATTTGGAGGAGAGTTTAAAACCTTGTAGCTAAGCAGCTTCTTTATTCTCTGCAATGCTTTGGGTTTGGGTTTTTTGGTTTGTTTTTTTTGTTGTTGTTTTTTTTTGTTTGTTTGTTTGTTTGTTTTGTTTTTTGTTTTGGTTTTGGTTTTGTTTTAGGTGGATATTTTGAAAGATATTAAAGAGTAAGGAGTCACAAATTGTGCTGTATGAAATCAAAAGAGTAAATGTTTATTCATAAATATTTTTGTATGGAAAGGAATAAAAAATGTAATTTCCATATCAACTATCTACATTTTTTGAGCTTTTGAAAGTGTTCACCAGTACCAGGTTTTTAGGTTTGTTGTAACAGGATTTTATTTCTTGCAGTGTAAGGTTTTCCCAGGTGCAATTTACCTGCTTTTATTTCCTTTTGCATGTCTCTGAATGCTTCTGTAGAGTTTTTTTAGACATGAACCTTTATTCTTCACGTAGTAGTTCTGGCTAGAGACAGTACTGTGATGCAGAGACCATTTATGTTCAGCAGCTCTGTTGGTGCATGTGATGGTTTTCTTGGCTGTGGGCACGAGCACGTGCAACAATCAGACAAGCCTTTTGAAATAGCAGTATTTATACTCCTTTTAAGAAGAAAAACGTGTTTAAAAATCCTCCACATATCTTTTCCCAAAGGTCTTGCTAGTTTGTAATTTTTGGCTGAACGGACTTGCTTTCAGTTAACCTTTCAGTAAATTATCTGTCTTCCCTTGCTCCTCTCCCTGATCCTAGTTCCCTGCTGCGTCTAGAGAGTGTGACTTTGTAAACCTCTGTGTTCTTTTGATGTCTGTTGTGCCTTAACTGTCACTTAAAAGCAGTCTTTTTCTTTGCAGAATTTCTTAGCTCTCCTTCAGAATTTGCAAGGAACTAACTTATCCTGAACACTTCATTTCTGTCTTTGTACCAGACCTCAAACCAAACTAGTGTATATGTATATATATGTATATATAAATATGTTTAGTAATATATAAAAGAATATATGTATATATATTTAGTAACTTATGCACCTATATAGCATCACCTGATGCACAGGTAAGCAATTCTATAGTTCTTACCTCTTGTTGAATATATTTAGGCTAAAACTACTTTATTAATTGTCACCTTTGAAGCTTTGAGCTCATTCTTGGCAGAATAGTTTGAGCGAAATCGTTTCAGCTTCTAAGGTGAACTGAAGTAGTGCCATGCAGAAACTAGAAAGTTATAATCATTATTCTTTGTTGCGTATTGATATCCTGACCTGTATCAAATCATAGATTATATTCTCACTTTACAGAAATAAGCGCCATTTTGTTTATTTCAGTCTATCCATATGGATTAATTCCAGCTGCAGTTCTGTTCCAGTAAATTCCTCTTCAGCTTGCAAGTGTACAAGTTTGAACCATTATGAAATACACAATGGCTAGGTATTATTCCAGAGGCTCAGATTCCTCAGAGTGATGAAAGAGAAAAGGTGTTCCCTAAAGGATGTTATTAAACCTTTTCTGTAACTTCAGTATATGAGACAAAAAATAGCTACATCATTATTGGCTAATTATGGCCGTTGCTAAGAGCACTAAATACAGTGATTCTGCTACTTTATTTGTACCTTGCTGCTTTCCCACCAAAAATGATTCTTCTGGCAGAGTTGATAAAGTTGATAAGGGAGAGTGATTTCCATTTCTCTAAATTCAGTATAAGCAATTTTTAGCTGCCATCTTGGTACCTCTTTAATCTGCCACATATTACGAAGTTTTCTCAAAGATGTGTCTTCACAGACTCTGTGACTGCCATCTTAAGCATGTTAAAGGGAATTAACAGTTTGATACTTTCTGAATATCCCACAAAAATAATTGCTAGTGTAATGAATAGCACCCTAGTGTCCAGAATTTACAGTTTGCCACTGTGATGGAACGTCCTGATATTATTCAGTGGAATTTTACTTAACACAAATAAAATTAAGATGAAAGGTGTTTATTAATGTACAAAACAGAAAGTGAACTAAGCACAGTTTAATGAAGGAGATAAAACCATAGTTAATTCACTTATACCAAAAGCAAAAGCCTGTTGTGGCCTCTTGCTCCTTCCTTCATGCAACTGGCAATTAATGTAATCAGGAATTCAACCCAGGAACAACTCTTTTAGCTTCTAATTTTTTAGAGGGAAGATTCAAATTCCAATTTTCCTCCTGAAAAAGAGTGTTGATTGTTCAGTGCTCTCCTCTTATATTCTGTATACAATATTCTGTTAAGTTACAAATTAAGCTATAATCCCCAGTTTTTCATTTTAACATTTTACGCACAAGAATTGATTTAACTGAGTTAAGAGAAATAGCGTGTCAGAAGAACATTGTTTACAATTTTCCTCTCTTGTATCCCTCTGGAGTTTTGGCTTGGTTTTGTTTGTTTGGGGTTTTTTTGACTGTGGATATACCTGGTCAGGGGAATAAGATGCTGGTCTATGTCACTTCTTTGCTTTACCTGCATCCAGTAGATTGTGCTTGACAATATCTGCCTTTCTTGAATTTCTTACACATTGTCAAGATAAGAAAAAGTAAGACCTCCTTCTCCTTCTACACTGCTTCTGATGTCTAGCACCTCCAATTAAATCAAAGACTATAAACCCAGGAGTTTAAAATTTTTCTGTCTTCTCTTCTTCATCAGAAGATACTTTTAGAAATTGCTAATTGGCAAGTATTTTAAAGGCTGTCATGACACATCGAGTGGAATCTGGGTCTGTAAAGGGGTCTGCTGTTTTAGGGCTTGTATTTCCACTCTCTTGCTGGATTTCACATCTCTTGTTTCCCATCACTCAGCGCCATAGATAGGGAATGTTTCATTGACATGAGTTACTCAACATCTATAGATTTTGGTTATTACTATCGAATTCTCCAAAATGCATAGAGTTAAGAATTCTAAAGTCTGGCAATGGGATGTTTGGTATATAATCTAAGAAAAAAAAAAATCTAATTTGGACACTATAAATGAAGAGATTTGCAAACAGGCTAAAAACCAGACCTTCTCTAATGAAAGGCAGTCAGTCCCATATTATTTACCATTCTGGTTATAAGTGCCTCTCACTGATGAAAAGATATCACTAATCTTTTCAGAGGCATCTATTGTTATGAAGCAAGGATATCTGCTATCAAAATTTTTTAAAAATGTTTTTAATGAACAAGACTTGAAAGCAGATTTGACAGAACTATATATTTCTCTTTTATTCTGGAATAGATGCTTAAATGTCTCCTGTAACACAAACAGGAAAAATAAGATGAAACACTTTTTTGCGCTAATTATTTCTGTTTTCATTTTTCATCTTCATTATTGGAAGAAACAAAGAACTACAGGTTTCCAGGGTTTTAATTGCTGTTCATTAACTAGCACATCTAGCAGGAAGATTACAGAATTGTGTAAAGTTATTCCTGTAAATTTGTGATTGTGAATCAAATGCAGTATCCACTCTTGCAAATGATCCAAAACTAACAGTGACTGGTTTTTAATGGCAAAGTGGTGGTTGCATTGAGAGATAGATTCTAAAAACTAATTTTATACCTCTTGATACTATGAAACTTTAACAGCTACGGAAGACTTAAGTTAGACCATCTCTGGTTCCAGTTCAGTTATTTTCTTTACTACTTATTTTTACTGTGTTTAAGTAGTCAGAACGTATCAATATTATTATATTTGCTCTCTCTTGCATATAAAAGGTGCTTTGATAAAAGTAAAGTACTTTATTAATGTATTCATTGGTGAAAGGAAGAAGAGCCACAGAGGTGACTGAAGTCTCCTGCAGTTCGTAGTAATTACTGTAACCTAAAGTCCTGCATGGGTAAGTGCATATGCACTTCTGCTGAGTATTCCATGCTAATTAATTGGGGATAAGATCTTTGACCTTATCCCTTTTCATCTTCTTGTGAGTTTGATACATCATTAGTGATTGTTTTAAACACTGAAAGACTCTTTGGCTTACAAAGCTCAAATACACTACACAGGTGCTTTAAAAGTGTTTAAAGGCTACTTACCATATAAACTGACTCATTAAGGAGTATTACAGTCTCAATATACAATTAACATTTAAGTTGGATGTATGAAACTGCTTTTTTCACTGGCTTGTATTCCAGTCTGTGATTTTCCTCATGTTTTCCAGTGCTACTAGGTATGCAAAAACGCTGCAATAAATGGAGTTGTATTTGGGCAGATGGTATTTAATGATAGCTTCCATGTCAAGTCTTAATGTTGTTAACTAGTTAGCCTTGCTTTTGAAATGAATAGTTTTTTCTTTTAAATCTTGCCCCAATATTCATGAAATACAGCATCTGAATTTCCCAGAGCCGTACACTGAATCTTCTGAAATTAAAGCTTCCAATGAAGAGGATGCAAAGTGCTTTCCAGATGATGGATCACATCTTTACAGTGTAGGTGATTTTTCAAGGGATGCAAAATAAGTAAGATAAAAAACTTTAAACTATCATGTATGTTTATTTGAAATTTCCTCTCAGTAATCAAGTATGCCCTTATTCATGTTATGCAAGCTGTTAAGTGTTTTTGGGATGGGCCCACTCTTACCTGGAGAATGAGTGATATTGTGTTATTTTTTTTATACAGAAACTTTTAAGGACTATAGTAATTTATGAAGATCTCCAAAATGATGTTTTAAAAGATAACTAAATCGTAAATACAGGAAGCCAGGCAAATAAACTTTTTTCACCTTTTGATTTGCATGGCTTAAGAATGCTAAGGTTTAAGCTGCAATCAGATGAGATGGTAACACTTATAAATTCTGTTTTGTTAAGTCCTTCAATAAGTAGTACATGTATAATATCCTGTCCTTGTTGCAAATTATTTTCTTGCGATGGAGAATAGTGTAGGGTACTCCTCAGCACGAGAAGGTGTGCAGCTTTGTTATGAACTAGAAAAGCTCACAGTGGTTTTTTGAAGGGAAGAAAACAGTCTCTTGTTCTGTTTTTTCTCTCTTTCCATGTTTACAGTGCCACTGTTGAGTAATCAAAGTCATCTGGAAGTCCGTGTTGTGACTCTGCAAAATGGTTTAAGCATTTTTATGACTGATTATTTGGTCTGAATTTTGTGTGAAATAGGCCTTGTTTGTTTTTCCACCTAAATCTTCTGCTGACAGCACTGCTTAATCAAGGGAATTGCTGTTATTGAAACTTGGCTAATAAGAAAGTTTGTATACCAGCAGTTACTCTCTGTCCTGCCAATAATCATCAAGCTGGATTTGTAGTTGGACTCTCTTGGTATTTTTAGATACATTTAAGTAGCTAGAAATTAGCTGAAAAGGAAAGAAAAATGCTGAAGATAACTTGTTGTGCCCAGTCTAATATATATGATGTAACAGAGCAAGCATGGTACATGCTTCCCTCAAGGTCAGTTATTGCCAGTAACCATAGTAAATGTTGGACCAGAGGAAACAAGAGAATATTTCAAGGAACTTTGACTTGAAATTTCAGTGTTTGTGGTGGAGGGAAAAAAAATACACCTCATAATGCTTGTGTTGTAGACAAGCTTATGATGCAAGATCACTGCAGCTCTAGTAGATAAGTTTCTGTGTATAAACACTGAATTAGTTTACAAGATAAATGCCAGAATTGCAAATCTAATTACATACATAAATATTAAGAAAAAATAAATTGTTCAAAAGTGATAAATTCAAAAGTGACACAGTAGATTTCTCAATGGATTACATGTCTCAGAGTACATTAATTATTTTCTCAATTTTTCACATTAGACGTGTATAAATGTGCTTAATTACAATTCTCTGGGAAGAGATATTGCTAGATTATTCAAAAGCAACAAGAATCACAGAACCTAAGGTTCTGTAGAGTCTGGATATGCAAGTTAATTTCTGTTTCATTTCATAATGGGTAGTAAAAGATGTTTTTTGTAGAGGTGGAATAATAGAACAGAAGCAAAAATTATTTATTCTAATTCTTGCTATACAAAATTTTACATTTGACAAAGCTTGAAAAGCTTTACCTTTTTCAAAGCTTGAAAAATTCTTTGAAAATATTTTTTTGAATTCAAAATTAGAAGTCAGTGTTTAAAAGATTTAAAAGTTAAATAGTTGAGATGAACGAATATGAGCCTTTTTGATGCATATGCCCTAAAGAGAACAGGGCCATTGCTTTGCAATTTTTGTATGTATGGGGCTGCTGATTGAACTTTTTACTGTCAAAATGCCTTTGAGTTCTAAATGCTTGCTTATGTCTAAGCCCACAGAAACCAGGTTTGATACCTTAATTTTCATGTGACAAAATAAAGATGTAAATGAGGAGAATACAAGGGAAATAGAGAAATACTTTTTGAAGGAGATAATTATTATAGGAACCTCTAGTGGTCTACATATAGAGTTGTATGAGTAGTCTTGGGGAAAGAAAACAAACCCAAGACAGTTTTCTTACTTTTTTCAGGAAAATGGCACTTATCTACCCCAGAAGGAGACTATGAATATTAAATACTTAATATATTTGATAAGATTAGAAGGTGAAAAGGAATTTAACAGTACTAGGTTTTAAGGATACATTTTAAGATGCCTAGTAAAATTGCCTGGTGTCTAACTATTAAGTACAATTACCAAAAGAGCTGTATTTTCTTGTAGTGATTCAGTATTTTTTGTACATTAGTAATAATAAATTCCTATTGATCCTAGACATTTCCAATCACTTCAGTAATATGGGGCTTCTGTGTATGGTCTTTGACTTAATCTTATTGATCTATATAGGATATTTTAAGAAATTGGGAAGTAACCCCTCTGATGAATTCACTGAAGAGATTCCCTTAAGTGGTTTTGCATTCTTGAAATATAGTGTTATTCCCTATGGTATCTTGTCGATGTAGGAAGTCTGTGGGTTGATGATGTACTATTACTCCTATAGTTTATAAGCAAAAATTTTGCATATTATGGCTGAGTTCTGGCCTTTTCTGAAACTTCAGTTCTTACGTGATTTTTTCTGTCCTGCTTCTGTAGATTTTTTTCATATGATTATTTCTCAGAGGCTTGGTAGTAGTTATATTTGCTGCACAAAATTTGATGCAATGTGATGTTGCAGCTACAACCTGCTGAAAGTGGAGGAAAATTTAAAAAAAAAAAAAAAAAAGGCATCAGGACAGAGTGTCAGGAATACTAGTTGATGGGGGGAAAGAGTGGGAAAATGTGACAGTGTCAGGCTGATTCCAACAGGGTAGTTTCAAGGATGAAGAGCATTTGTTATAGACGTATGAGCAGAGTCTGACTGTCCAAGCTGTCTCTCCAGCTCTCTTCCAGTTTCATGAAGCCTTTTTATTTGGGAAAAATGTCCTAGGACTCATCCTCTTGACAGAAAGATTTTTTCTGCACATTGAACTGAGGAATGTTGAAGTGCTTCTGGCAGCTACTGAGAGACTTGTATAAGGATCCAGCTTTCAGATTAGTGCCTGGCACTCAAACGGGAAAGCAGCGTAAGAAATGCACCTCCAACAAACTGGATGGCACTGTGTTATATTTCTTTCTTTCAAATATTTGAGGTCCACTACTTTAGTATTTCTTAAAGTTAATTTTAAAATTTGGATCTGTTGTTTCAGTAGTAAATGTGTTTGGAAAAAGTAATCAAGGAGAGTATGTTGTGGTTGGTGGCGGGGAGAAGGAAGACTCATTTACCAGAAATATTGCTGTGTTCCAAACTGAAAGAGTATAACTATTGTCATAAGTTATTTAGGATTGCAAGGCCCTGGATCACATTTTTTTTAATCTTGAAATTAAGTATTCCTGTCCCTGGAGAGGGAATATTTAGTGGACTATGTCAGTGTGGCAACCTTATACATTTGTAACCCTGTCTTATGTCAGAAAGTGAGTGTTGTTTCTTGTTGCAGACATATACCATAAGTTTCAAGAAGCAGTAGGAAGTCTCAGGTTTTGATTGCTATTGATGAGCTAATGACAGAAATGATTTTGTGTCTAAGCAGTCTCCACTTTTCTTGTGGTGTCAGACAGATGACATCACAAGAATGTTTCCTTTTTGAACAAGCAGTCTAGTTCTGAGTCTTGCTTAGCAGCATCTTTTCTTCAGGAATCTATCTCTGAAACTGTATATGTAAAAGTAAAAAAACAGTTTCTGTTTTCTAGGGAATGTTTATTAGGATCTGTTTGGTTATAATACTAGCAGTTTGCAGTCAGTATTATTTAACATTGATTTTTCCTGTATAACACGTTTCCATGTGAACGGCCATTTTTTGTGCTGTCAGAGCAAACTGTTCTATTTGAGTATAATTAACGTGGTGCAAGTATATAATCACATAGTATGTATTACTTTGTGAGATGTGAAACATCTGGGTTTTGTTCTACAGCTTTAGAAGACTGTTAACCAGATATTTGTGATAACTTCAGTTTTGGTAGATGTGCCACAAAGGCTTAGTTCTTTTATTGTCTTAGAAATCTTCATCCTTTTTTATGGAGATTTCCTTCGTTAGCTAGAGAGCTCTCAGATTGCTTCTACAGGGCAAGCAAAACACAAATTTCTGACAGACTCACCTCTGCAAGGAATCAGTCTTGATGTTTTGGGCCACAGTACTGTCAGATATTTCTTACCCTTTTTAGAATTGTTCCACATCTCTAGTCATGTTCTTCTATAGATTTTAATCTTCTGATTACCTTACAGCACATTGCAAGTGATTATATGAAGTTTTTAAAGGTACAGAATACTATCCAAATGGTAAAAAATGCTTTTAAGAACAAAAGCAAATGTTGTGACCTGGTTATAGCGCCTGAAAAATCTTGCTGACATCTCAAATATTTGCCATCCATCATATTCCCTTCAATTTCTCCTCATATATTTGTTGGTAGTACGAAATGTTCCATTCTGAATTTTTAAACACAGAAGCCTATCAACTCTTACTGAGATGAATTAATCCTTTGACTCAGCCATCTACCAAAACCATACACATACCACATTGTTGCTCTCATCAACGTCCTCTACTGATTTTTGCCCTAACTTCTTAATTTTAAAAATAGTGCTTGATGCAATGTTACCTCAGTACTCAGCTCTTGAGATTCTTGGGTATAAATAAGGTGTAGATACTTCCAGAGGCTGGGAAGACTTAAATTCTATCAGTGGTTCTCTTCTGTTTGTGTTTTTGGGTTGGTAGTACTTGGTTTGTGTTAATGTTTTGCACATTTAGGAATGCGTGTGTCAGCAACTTACAATGAATATATACGATTGCTAGAGGAACTGTGAAAGGAATACACTTTTTAAACGTCATATAAGGAGTGCTATCTTGATTTGAGAGCT
>VZRR01001379.1:323520-360444 GCA_013398015.1 Oreocharis arfaki | reverse complement strand
TAAGTTTCAAGAAGCAGTAGGAAGTCTCAGGTTTTGATTGCTATTGATGAGCTAATGACAGAAATGATTTTGTGTCTAAGCAGTCTCCACTTTTCTTGTGGTGTCAGACAGATGACATCACAAGAATGTTTCCCTTTTGAACAAGCAGTCTAGTTCTGAGTCTTGCTTAGCAGCATCTTTTCTTCAGGAATCTATCTCTGAAACTGTATATAAGAATGTATATTCTTATTCTTCTATGTAAAAGAAAAAAAACAGTTTCTGTTTTCTAGGGAATGTTTATTAGGATCTGTTTGGTTATAATACTAGCAGTTTGCAGTCAGTCAGACAGATGACATCACAAGAATGTTTCCCTTTTGAACAAGCAGTCTAGTTCTGAGTCTTGCTTAGCAGCATCTTTTCTTCAGGAATCTATCTCTGAAACTGTATATGTAAAAGTAAAAAAACAGTTTCTGTTTTCTAGGGAATGTTTATTAGGATCTGTTTGGTTATAATACTAGCAGTTTGCAGTCAGTCAGACAGATGACATCACAAGAATGTTTCCCTTTTGAACAAGCAGTCTAGTTCTGAGTCTTGCTTAGCAGCATCTTTTCTTCAGGAATCTATCTCTGAAACTGTATATGTAAAAGTAAAAAAACAGTTTCTGTTTTCTAGGGAATGTTTATTAGGATCTGTTTGGTTATAATACTAGCAGTTTGCAGTCAGTCAGACAGATGACATCACAAGAATGTTTCCCTTTTGAACAAGCAGTCTAGTTCTGAGTCTTGCTTAGCAGCATCTTTTCTTCAGGAATCTATCTCTGAAACTGTATATGTAAAAGTAAAAAAACAGTTTCTGTTTTCTAGGGAATGTTTATTAGGATCTGTTTGGTTATAATACTAGCAGTTTGCAGTCAGTCAGACAGATGACATCACAAGAATGTTTCCCTTTTGAACAAGCAGTCTAGTTCTGAGTCTTGCTTAGCAGCATCTTTTCTTCAGGAATCTATCTCTGAAACTGTATATGTAAAAGTAAAAAAACAGTTTCTGTTTTCTAGGGAATGTTTATTAGGATCTGTTTGGTTATAATACTAGCAGTTTGCAGTCAGTCAGACAGATGACATCACAAGAATGTTTCCCTTTTGAACAAGCAGTCTAGTTCTGAGTCTTGCTTAGCAGCATCTTTTCTTCAGGAATCTATCTCTGAAACTGTATATGTAAAAGTAAAAAAACAGTTTCTGTTTTCTAGGGAATGTTTATTAGGATCTGTTTGGTTATAATACTAGCAGTTTGCAGTCAGTCAGACAGATGACATCACAAGAATGTTTCCCTTTTGAACAAGCAGTCTAGTTCTGAGTCTTGCTTAGCAGCATCTTTTCTTCAGGAATCTATCTCTGAAACTGTATATGTAAAAGTAAAAAAACAGTTTCTGTTTTCTAGGGAATGTTTATTAGGATCTGTTTGGTTATAATACTAGCAGTTTGCAGTCAGTATTATTTAACATTGATTTTTCCTGTATAACACGTTTCCATGTGAACGGCCATTTTTTGTGCTGTCAGAGCAAACTGTTCTATTTGAGTATAATTAACGTGGTGCAAGTATATAATCACATAGTATGTATTACTTTGTGAGATGTGAAACATCTGGGTTTTGTTCTACAGCTTTAGAAGACTGTTAACCAGATATTTGTGATAACTTCAGTTTTGGTAGATGTGCCACAAAGGCTTAGTTCTTTGATTGTCTTAGAAATCTTCATCCTTTTTTATGGAGATTTCCTTCGTTAGCTAGAGAGCTCTCAGATTGCTTCTATAGGGCAAGCAAAACACAAATTTCTGACAGACTCACCTCTGCAAGGAATCAGTCTTGATGTTTTGGGCCACAGTACTGTCAGATATTTCTTACCCTTTTTAGAATTGTTCCACATCTCTAGTCATGTTCTTCTATAGATTTTAATCTTCTGATTACCTTACAGCACATTGCAAGTGATTATATGAAGTTTTTAAAGGTACAGAATACTATCCAAATGGTAAAAAATGCTTTTAAGAACAAAAGCAAATGTTGTGACCTGGTTATAGCGCCTGAAAAATCTTGCTGACATCTCAAATATTTGCCATCCATCATATTCCCTACAATTTCTCCTCATATATTTGTTGGTAGTACAAAATGTTCCATTCTGAATTTTTAAACACAGAAGCCTATCAGCTCTTACTGAGATGAATTAATCCTTTGACTCAGCCATTTACCAAAACCATACACATACCACATTGTTGCTCTCATCAACGTCCTCTACTGATTTTTGCCCTAACTTCTTAATTTTAAAAATAGTGCTTGATGCAATGTTACCTCAGTACTCAGCTCTTGAGATTCTTGGGTATAAATAAGGTGTAGATACTTCCAGAGGCTGGGAAGACTTAAATTCTATCAGTGGTTCTCTTCTGTTTGTGTTTTTGGGTTGGTAGTACTTGGTTTGTGTTAATGTTTTGCACATTTAGGAATGCGTGTGTCAGCAACTTACAATGAATATATACGATTGCTAGAGGAACTGTGAAAGGAATACACTTTTTAAACGTCATATAAGGAGTGCTATCTTGATTTGAGAGCTTGGGCCTCATCAGCAAGGTATTCCCCAGAAGACAGTAAAACAAAACATGTTTCATGAGAATCAGAGACAAGGGCAATTCTGTTCATGTCTTTAAATGAACTGAATCATAGTATGTTTTAGGATTTGGAGAGGAGGCAAAAGGCATCATGATAAACAGGTCAGTCATAATGAAATGTTGAGAAATAAAATGTGGGCATGAATAAGAAACACAGTTCTTCATCCCTCAAAATAAAAGCTACATAATTAAATCCAATTAATTATGCTATGAGGGGAGGATAGGATTAAATTTGATTGGTAGCAAAAATGCAAAATCATAGTAATTAGACTCATGTTCTCAATATTTAAATCTGATTGTTATTCTCTGATAATATTAGCATTCTCATATGCTTAACTGTGCTTCAGTAAGGTTTATCTTCTACCATTAGACTACCCCATATATCAGCTCTCCAAAGCTGTAACAGATTAATTATATTTTAGTCATTCAGTAGTCCATACTTGTGTGGCCTAATAAAACACATCTTCACTTCTAATCCAGACAGGTAATTAATAATAATATTGACACATGAAAATAAATTATTCTTTGAACTGTATACACAGAAAGGGTTGCACACAGGGGTGAAGGCAACAACTGCTTTATGGGCAGCTGCCACTGATGGATTGACTGAGGCAGTGATGGGTACCTCTGTCCGAGGAAGCTCTTGGCCCACGAAGTGAGAGCAAGGCTGCTGCACTCTGGATTTTAGAAATGGAAAAAATGAGTCCTAGGTGTATAGAAAGGCAACTGTGATGTCAGCTGTCTGATGCTAAATACTGCGAGTCTTGTAGTTCTTGGGTGAGTTTGTTCAGTGTTTGCAAAGCAGTCTATTTGATGGTATATCCTGTCAGGAGCTAATCACTTTCTGTGAGGATCTACTGTGTGGGTGGATCACCTCTGACTCTTCAGCTGCTTTTGCTGTGAATCTCTGCTAAAATAACAGACTGTGCTGGGATCCCTACAAAATACCTGTCTTTCCTCTACTCGTGATGCTGATCATTTGATTGGTCAAACTAGGTGTGCTATTTTATGAGCCAGCTGTGCCCAGATTGCCAAGAAGGCAAATGGCATCCTGCCCTGTATCAACAGTAGTGTGGCCAGCAGGACCAGGGCAGTGATTTTCCCCCTGTACTCAGCACTGGAGAGGTCACACATCAAGTTTTGTGTCCAGTTCTGGTCCCCTCACTACAAGAAGGACATTGAGGTGCTGGAGTGTGTCCAGAGAAGGGCAATGGAGCTGGTGAAGGGTCTGGAGCACGAGTCTTACGAAGAATGACTGAGGGAGCTGGGGTTGTTTAGCCTGGGAAAAAGGAGGCTGAGGGGAGACCTTGTTGCTCTCTACAACTGCCTAAAAGGGGTCAGCATCTTTTCCCAGGTAACAAGTGGCAGGACAAGAGGAAAAGGCCTCAAACTGTGCCAGGGAAAGCTTAGACTGGATATTAGGAAAAAATTCACTGAAAGGGCGGTCAAGCCCTTTCATAACAGGCTGCCCTGAGAAGTGTTTGAGTTACTGTCCCTGGAGGTATTTTAAAAATGTGTAGGTGTTGCACTTAGGGACATCGTTTACTGGTGGACTTGGCAGTGCTGGGTTCACAGTTGGGCTCTATGGTCTTAGAGGTTTTTTCCAACCTAAACAGTTCTGTGTTTCTACCATTCTTATTATCCTCTTGTTCCTTTTTGGCTTATCCATGGCCTGCAGAGCTTTGTATTCTGTGCACTTTGTGTGGCAGTGCTGGTGTTTCTAGAGATGAGTCTCAGTGAAGCTCTACCTATAGATTCATGTGCTTTTGCATACATTTTACTTCTTTTCTCTGTTTTCAGAACACACTGAAGGGTTGAAATGTATAACAGGGTTGATAGTCAGAAAAGTTTATGTAACCTTTGCTTCACTTATCAAAGCTTTTAAACATGATGCACATTCCTGGACAGGGTCCTCCAATCTGACTCTAATCTGTCAAGGGGCAAAGGGCCACATACCTTGATACACATTCTTTTTGAGAAATACCACATAACTTCCAGTATTTTGAATGTGGCTGTGAATATTGCAGTAAACAAACCTACTTCAGGTTTTGTTTAAGCGTTAATTGAATTATTTATGTATGATTTGCTAGGTAACATATCATTCCCTGTGTGTAGCAGCTCCCTGATTCTTCTGGACAGATAATGAAAATGTTTTTCCTTTCTCTGCTTTTCTGAAGTATTTCAGAGTTTCAGGAAAACAAAAAGCTGGAGGACCAAGAAACTTGTAAATTAGTTCTTCTTCTCATCCATAATGTATTCTGCAGGGCATTAATATTTTCTTTTCTAGTCATAAAGATTCTGTTGCTATTCTTCTGTTAAAGCTGGAGTTTTTTTCTGAATTCATAGGCTTCCTTTTTTCCTTGCAGCATTCTTCTTATTGCTTTATTGTCTAGATTTTTCTCTGTGTGTCTTCTACATTGTATTTTAAGCTCCTAAAGTAAATGGTTACCATTTTGTACTATTTCTAAGTGTTTTAAACCTTTCTGTTCTGAGAGGAATTCACTGGCATGCTCGGGTTTCTGCTTTTCATAGTCAGTGTAAGACAATACTCCCAGCAGCCCTGCTTGTAGGAAGTGTGAAATGAGAAACTGGCAAGTAGTGCTCTGTTGGGATGCAGTTATTACACTTTGGATCCTGGATGATTAATGGGATTTGGGTCTAGAAATGAATATTATCATAATCTGATCTCTCTTGTATACATGTATGCAGTATACCTGTGGTTTTTTAGAAATCATGTTCTCAGCAGCACTAGTGCAGCTAGAATGTATTTCCTCTCCCCCTGCACTGAAAATGTCAATTTCAGGCTGAAAGACTTGCTGTGTAACCAGACCTCTACAGAAGAGAACAAAACTTGTCTGACGAGTTAATCTTTGACTGCCAGTGTGTCCTCATTATTATCTAGAGCAGTGATTGATTTTTTTAAGAGTTTAGAGAGAGAATAATGCCAGTATGATTTCTAGTAGTTGTATAATTAATAGGGTGATGTATTATATTTTGTGCCTGCATAACCTTGTATGCTCTTGTTTAAAGTTTTTATGTAGCTAGTATTTATGCATTTGTTTAATTTGTGCCAATTGATTTCTCTGAGTAAGAAAGGTTTTCCTGTCTGAAAATCAGGATAGGGACAATGTTTATCTTCTGGTGCTAAACCTATGTTGCAGAAATTTTTGATAACTGGCTTCTCTGACTTTTATAAAGCTGAGACCTCTGCAGGGTTTCTAAAGCTCTTGTCACTTTCTTTCTCCTCTCTTTAGAGCTACCAAGAGATAAAACAGAGAATAATTGCTGCCATAATTACTGAAATTGTTTACACAGCTATCCTATTTGTCAAATTTCATTCTGCTTAAAAATGGTTCTTTATAGATCCAATTCGCCGAGCATCAATAAAGAATAAGGACAATTAAAATTGAATTTTAATGCAAATGTGGCCTTTTCCCTATTCTGCATGAACGCACATTTATCAGGCTCATAAACCTTCCTGTTGACAGCATACCATTGAAATAACCAAGAAACAGCCATACTGTTATTGTTTCATGAGCCTTTGATATCAAGATTCATTCCCTCCAGAAAAAGATTGCAAAAGGTCAGTAACATGTCAAAGAAGTCTCTTCCAAAACAGCTTGGGGACATATTTGCCTGGATTTGCAAAGTCTGCGACACTGATGGGCCAGATCCGTGCAGTGACTTGTTTGAACAAGCATTTAACATAAGGGTGTTCCAATCCTTCATTCACGTATTCCATTACTGAAAAGTTGTGATTATTCGATCACAAAGTGGTTGGGGTTGGAAGGGACCTCTCGAGATACCTCATTCAGTGGTGGGACTGAGCTTTAATACTTGTATTGCTTTTATTAATTAATTAAATCTATACCAACCACTTTAAAAAGGACTGAATGAAAATTAAGCTTTCTGTTTATTTTTTAGGACTATGCTTTTAAATAAGATTCTTTGCAACCTACCAAATTGTTGGATCAACTCCACTGACCAAGACTATTAAAATGTATTTTTAAATTTTGTAATGGGGAAATGTAGTTGTTTAAATTTTAAGCCACACTGTATAGACTTATATTTAAAAGCTGAATATTTATTTATATACAGCAGATGCCCTAAAATGAGGCCTCTGAAAGGCAAATTATGAGTTAAAGGACTCATTTCGGCTCAGG
The DNA here is from genome assembly GCA_013398015.1 of Oreocharis arfaki. Classification (NCBI taxonomy): domain Eukaryota; kingdom Metazoa; phylum Chordata; class Aves; order Passeriformes; family Paramythiidae; genus Oreocharis; species Oreocharis arfaki. The sequence goes on along the minus strand of VZRR01001379.1, from coordinate 353,649 downwards.
AAAATTTAGTCATATTCTCACAATGCGATGTAATAATAACTTCTGTGAGTTCTAGAATCATTAGTGATGTTTAATGCATTGATGTGTGATATGCATAGCAATAAGTGGACAAGTGTCAGTCTTGTTGAGACCGAGCAATTCTTTAATGTGCAGGGAGAATAGAGGTTAGAATGAGCAGGACAGTTTGGGACTGAGCAGCTGTTGAGTTCCCAGAACAAGCCTAGAGCTCTAGGTCAGAAACACACGCTGTGCAAGTTAAGGCAGAACTGATAAGAAGTTGAATGGTACTTTCACTTTTCCAAAGTATGGCTTTATTTTTTATAGAGCTTTGCTCCTTAAATGACAGTCATGAAAATTATTTCACTCTTTTTCCTTTTCTCTTTTATCAGGTAGAGACTGGTAGTGACTGCTCTTTTTTAAACAGGCTGGGTTTTTTTACTTACATCAGAACTTCCTTGATCAAAGACCTCTTACAATTCAGTACTAAAATACAACACCACAGCAGTGATTTTAGAGATTTCATTGTCAGGAGCTTAGACTCCTTTCCATCCAGCAGCCAGATTCAGAGGGGAATTGAACAGTCTCCTGTACTTAGAGCTAAACCTGCCTGCTGCGTAGTGTTGGATCTGAATTTTGTAACTGTTGTTTAACTTTGTGATTAAAAGCAATAAAAACTTGACATCATGAGTATTTTATTACATTTAATTAACATTGTCTATTGTGTTATTTCTGTACAGTTAAGTGCAGGTGTGTTTTGAATAGAACAACAAACATCTGAGTTGGTTATATATAGATATGATGTGTGATCCTTCTAGCAATAATGATAAACATGCAAAAAAGTATTAGCCTCATTCCAGTAATGATACTGCTTGGTAGATTTTCATGGCAAGCATCATCATCATATTTTTACAGAAAATTTTGAACTGTTCTCATCTGAAATTATGTGTCCACATCAACCTGTTGCCCACAAGACGTGGGTGCTAAGCTGTAAGACTAGAGCTGTGTAATGTGTGCTTATTACACATGAGCCCCATAGATGGTTCTGGAAACACAGAGCACATTCAGAATTCTGAATGTGTTGGCCATGTGCAGTCATTATTGTTAGTGTTTCTCTGCAATGATACACTTTACAAAATCACGAGTACTAAAGAGAGATTCTCCTTAGGACTTGAAATAGCAGGCTTGTGCAGATACTGAAGCTGGAAAAGGAAGGAGAAAACTGTGTCCCCTAAATTTTCTTGGTAAAATAAAAGCTACCTTTTTCAGTTGTTTCATAAAGTGTTTATTGATGTGGACAGAATGAATGAGAATGTATCTACATTTGAGAATTACAGATGTGAGCCTATTTAATTTTTTCTATACCTAAAGAACAGAATTAAAAAATCCTTTCACTAATTTTAGAGAGAACTAGTACAATTTCCCTTCACTTTTGGCAGTTGTTTCATTTTTAGTTGAAGTTCCTCACATCAGCTTCCTATTTCATTCCTCGTTTGCTTTGTAAGCCCTTTGTTTGGATCTATAGAAACAGCATAGAATTCTACTGCTGAGAAAATGTGATGGAGGATAAAGCATCGTTTGATCTCACAAGACAAAAAGCATCTGTGGGTCCAGAAGTCTTTTATGTGCTTCGAAACACCAAAATGTCACCCTATTACAACATGATATATCATTTAGCCCATTGGGAAGAAAAATCTATAACTTCATTACACAGCTATTGGAGCAGTGGACTTTTCAATGGATTCCAGCCGATTTGAATGGGATTTTTGTTATGAATAAATACTCCACCTCTATGAGTGAAAGCAACGTAATAAAGCCCCCGAAGTATTCAGGTCAGGCAAATTTTACTTTTTTCATCCAAACCCCCTCCAAAAAACAAACTCCACAATCTAAGGAGACACAAGTAAAGTGATGTAGGAAGAAGGTTGTTTTTTTTCATCAGTAGATATACAGGCAATAAATATGTGTGGCAGTTAAAAAACAGCTTCAGGAGAAAATCCATGTGGTTAACTTCAGTTAGGTTTCATGGAGATCGTGGAGGCTGAAAGTCAGGGCAGCCTATGAGGGCTGGGTATGCTGCTTAGTGGTGGTAAGGTGATCATTATTGGCAGGTTAGAATATTTTATGAAGTCTGGGATGTCCTGATGAAGACATGTAAACTCTTTGTGTTAGTTTCATAGTACTTAGTGAACTTTCACTGATGACATGTGTCATAATTTGCTTGATGCTGTTGTTATAGGCTTTAGTAAAGATTCCAGATGGAATTGCTAATGCATCTTTGTTGTTCAGTACTATAAATGAAAATACTAGTAATATAGATATTGCCAGTTGTAATTATTGTTCCCAGAGTCCTATTCATTTGCATCCTCCTGAATCCCAGTTACAAACCTAATAGATTGGCTACCAGGGGACATTAATTAGGAGTGGCACTACTTTAGTTCCGTATGCATTCCTATTCAGTTGTCTTTATTGTAACTTGATTACTTTCATTCTATTCTAAAAACTGCATTATAGCAAATTACCATAGCAAAGCTTCTGATATCATTTTCTCAAAAATTAAAATACTTGTTATCAGTATACTTGGGTTAATTTAAATCATTAATCATGCTGGATTTCATTATTCTCTAGAGGAATGCTTCAGGAATCACTAACAGCCCAGGACTGCTGGGCTGTCATCATTAAATATGAATTACCTGTGCTTTGAATAATATACAAAGAACTGTATTTTCTTGTTGGAGGAACCAGATGTCATTTTTTTTTAATTATGGAAAATATTTTTTAATGGATTTTATTTAGTTTGCAAATTTCCATTTAGTAGCATACCTGGCATAGGAATAATAGCTGTAATGCTTGATGATTTGATTATTTGTACACCTTAATTTGATCAGCTCTGCGTTGGGTGCAGCATTGATTTTTATTTATCGTGCTGATAGCAACGAGGCATATAGCACTTTTTAATCAATGCATTCAATATCTCTTGAAGTTTTTAAGCCTAGTAGAACCTTTAGTAGGTAGAATTTTACTTCAGACTGTGACTTAGTTGCTAACAGAAGTGTTACAGACCAGCCCAGGGTGCTTCTCCTTCAGAAACACTGCTCACATAGACGTCCCCATGCTGTTGCACAACACAAACAAATGGGGCCTTGCTGGGCCCCCACTGCCTTTTGCAGTGATTTTCAGCCAGGTCCACTTGGAACATTTTAGGGCAGGTTAATATTGCTTGCCCCGACCCAGGTGCAGAATATCACTCTTGGTCTTGTTAAACCACGTGAGATTCCCATGGTCCCACTTCTGGAACTTGCCCAGGTCCCTCTGGATGGCACTCTGTCCTTCTAGTGAGTTAACAGCACCACTTAGCTTGGTGTCATCTGCAAATTTCCTGAGGATGCACTCAATCCCTTTGTCTATGTCATTAATGAAGATACTAAATAACACTGGTTCCACTTTGGACCCCTGAGAGACATCACTTGTCACTGGTGTCCATCAGGACTCTGCACTCTTGACCACTACTCTCTGCATGCAACCATCCAACTGATTCCTTATCCAGCTAACAGTCTACCCATCAAATTCTTCTCTCTCAGATATAGAGAGAGGGATGTTGTGGGGGACAGCATCAAAGGCTTTACAGAAGTTCAGATAAATGACATCTGCAGCCCTTCCCTTGTCCACCCCATCACAGAAGGCCACTGAGTTGGTCAGGCAGGACTTGCCCTTGGTGAAGCCCTGCTGGCTGTCTCAAACCACCTCATCCCGAAGATGAGCACAATGATTTTTCAAATCACAGTCAGTTATAATGGATTATTTGATAAAATTTTATGTATCATTTCAACAGTTCTTTTTTTCTGTCATAACAGTTTTCAGACATCTGATGTCTGATTAGAAGAATTATAATTTTATCTTTTCTTTCAGTAAAAGTAAAAGTAAGTCAGGTCTGCTGCCTTTCACTGCTCACAATTCTGGTAACTTCTGTGTACTTGATCAATAGTTTTCAGACTTAATGATCGTGTAGTGCTTCTGAATTTCAATACCAAACCATGGTTTTACAGTGAGCTTTTCTATTTGAAAGATGTATCCATGATGTGGTAAAGAATTAAGCTATTTTATAGACAAAGTTTTAATATGTTTCTGTTTATTTTTGAAAGATGGATAAGAACATCCTCTGATGCTCCAGTTTCAATTCTGGTTTCAGCAGAGGGAGGCCAGGGAGTAGAAATGTAACTATTCTCTAAAGTGTTTAGACTGCAAAGCAGTCTTTTTCACCTCCAGTACGGGATTATGTGCTATATATATATAGGCATTAAGTCCCTTCCCAGGAGCAATGGGGAACTAGGAACGAAATTCATACCCAGACATCAGAAGCTTTTGGTTAATGGGGCTCTGAACAAAGTTCCTCTCTCACTTTTCTTTAAGCTTTGGTGAAGTCATAGTGTTCTTGAGGTTTTCTTTCATACTACTTTTCATGTCTTCAATTTAAATAAAGATGTAATTTGGAAGGGAATAATTTGAAAGTAATTTTCTTTAAACAATATTATTCTCACTCCTTTTTATGTTCTCTTTGTAGTTTTCTGTCTTCTGTTAATAATTTTTTTTCCACACAACCAGTAAAGCATGCAGTACATCTCTAATTGTTCCATCTTCTGTTTCTCTTTCTTTTATGAAAAATCACAGAATTTTAGAGCTCTCTGTTTTATTGCTTTTCCATTCTCCTGCTTGCTATCTAAAACATGAATAATGGTGGATCTTTCACCACAATGGGTTTTTACTACCTATTGAATTGAGTCTTTCATTTTTTGATGTTCATGGCTTCATCTTTCTGCCAGACATGACACAATTCTTAGTGGCAGATATGCACATAGATTCCTGAATGAGAAAATTGTGCTGTATGTATGACCAATGTGTTATTCAGTGGTAAAAGAAATACTCTCTATGTATTCTAATAGCAGAATCAACTCCTATTTCTGCGTCAAATACCATCTAACTTTTTCTTAAGTACATACCTTTTGGTTTTTTTAGAGGGAAAATGGAGTATGACTCCATGGTCAAACACTAACAGGACAGTCTAACTCCTTAAGTGATCTCTGTGATATCGTGGGTAGCATTCATCCCTTGATGCAGAAGGGCAATGCTTCCTCTTCCTTCTTCAAATTTCTTCTGTAAGATGGCAGGACAGTCTTTAAGCACTGATTCCCCAAGCTAGAGCTTCCATCTCCCCTCACTGTTTGTGTTGGGTGGAAATTGAGTTGGTAGGTTTGGTGTGCCCCATCTGTGTCAACAAAAGATGTTTTAGTCCTCTTAATCAGAGATAGGCAAAACATTGGGTAACCCACATTCCCATATGAGTAAGCATTCCCTTATGGAAAACATTATTTCCAATTTTTGTCTTAATGGAAAAAAATATATCTGCTATTTTGTGAGGCCCATGAAGAACAGAAATGCTGTTCATTACTCTTTTGCTCAATTACCTTTTTTTTTTTTTGTGAGCTGCGCTTTTTAGCATGTCTTTTCAACACATTGATCATATAAGAAAAAAATTCTGCTTAAACTTTCATGGAATGAGAGCTGAATGTGATGTCAACTTCATTTTGCCTTCATTTATTTGAACAAAAGTATGTGGAAAAGTTGATGTGCACTATTTCTAAAATGTAAGTTGAGATGATGCTCTGCAATGGTCATTCAATGGAAGGCTGCTTATATGTTTCAGGGAAGTTTATCCAAGTAACTTTAACTGCCCCTTAACTTTGTATCTAAATGAAAGAATCTGCAGTATAGATTTTAAAGGATATATTGCACTGAGATAAAAATCTGTAATCTGTTTATTTGAGAGGTACTATGTCAAATTGTTTTAATCTTAAGCAGTAGTCTTAAAATAACTGTGTGGGCTACAATTCTGAGTAAAACGGGGGAAGCATTGTCAGCATTGTAAGCTTAATCAGGTGGGTGATGTGGATCAATTTGTTCTGTCCTTGACTTTCTGCTTCTATTAGAATTCTGGAAGATCATTAGTCACCTCTGGGATGTATTTGATTAATGGGCTTGGTTAAACAAAAGAGGTGAGGTCAAGCGTGATCGGAAATTATGAAAAATGTGTATCCCGGTGGGCTTTTCACTTTCCAAATTACGAATGAGGGAAAGTGCCTTCTCTCTTTTGATTCTGATTAATTTGATTGGTTTTTGTCATAATGATAGCCTGCAAGAGCTTAGTTTTGCCTGTTATATGCTATACTGCACTCTTTAAAAGTAGTATGTTAAAGTTTGTTTTATTAGCATGCATGTTAAGGAATCATAAACTTAAATGACAGTTCTAAGAAACTAGTGTACAGTACAGGTTCTTTAACCTACGATAAGACAGGGAAGTGCACATCTTTGTGATGACTTTTTTACCTTGGAAGATGATGGTGTAGACTTTATTTCAGGCAGAAGATAATCCTGCCAATTCACATCCCATTCTCTATGTGCGTACATCTCTTGTGCGCCAGAGCAGAAGCTATTGGCTGTTTTTTACAAATGGTGATGTTATGGTGGTTTAGAAAGGGTGAAAATGAAAATATATTTTAACTGTTAACATAGGCCCATATTTTTCTACTCCCCTTGCTCTTCAGTCCTTGCTCTTTCAAAATTTGTCAAACAGATCATTTATTTCAAGCAATGATGTAAAGCAAAAATTACATAGACACGTGTAATACTATGGTTTGCTTATCAGTGGCTTTGTGGTTTTTTCAGTTGCTCCTATTTTCTTCTTCACATCCATTGGTTTGTGCAGATTAAGCATGTTTTATAGCTTAAAGATGCTATTTCTGTCTACTTAGTTCCCCATGAGATGAAAGCAATGAGTTTCATTGTCTTTATTTGTGCAATTCACAATTAGTTTTATGATCTATACCGAGCATGTCTGTGTCTTATAAATCCAATCCATAACTCTCACTTTTCTGATGGTGGCAGTGAGTCCCTGGAGATAGAACGACTTAATTTCCTTATTATAACATCCTTTTCATCTTCTAAATTACTTCTGTCCTAAAAAATGCTGCCAATACACATAGCAGGTTTGCAGGTTTAATCTGGAACTTTGGTATCATTCTCTTCAATTAATAGCAAGTCATTTTCTGTTCATTAGGCTCCAAAGGCATGATTTTGTCTTGCAAAAGACCTAGTTTTGCCTTTTTTATGCAATTTTTGTTTACAAAATTTTGACAGTTACATCAAATGCTTTACCAATAAAGTAAAGCTTACTTGGTTTTCATCTTTTCAGAGCTTATATTACTCAGTCAGCATGTGCTTGCTTGTATCTTAAAGATCTGTACCAATTCCTTTAATATAGAGAACTTATTACTGAGTTAATTTTACTGCATTTGCTTTGGTTGCCCCTAAACAAATTAGTTTAATTTTCATTAATAAATGAAATTCAGTGTAATTATATACATTTACCACAAATGTTTCCTTTGTTGATAGACTTCACAAAATCTTCCACTTCCAACTCCATCTGCTGCTTATGAAACAAAAGCAACAAGGTATTTTCTCTTGGACACAGTCACATCAATAAAGGACGATGGGCAAGAAACTATTTGAAGCTGAGTGTAGAGATTTTATTCTGTCAATACAGGATTTCCCAGGGTTGTTCAATTATTATGGATATATGGACAAATACTGTGGACATATTATGGACACTCTGACGTGCAGACATTGAGTCATTGTACAGATTTACAAATAAAGAATGTAGTTTGAGTGCCACCAAAGGGAAAAAAGCCCTAAATACAATAATTAGCAGCCATCAGGTCTTAATTTAATGGATATGAGAAAATCTTTGGTTTTTTGCCGAGTTATATTATTGACTTACATTTAGATACTAATAATTTAGTATCTAAATTACTGTTAACTTAAGTGGCCATCATATTTAGTATTTTTCTTGGTTTTATACGTGGAGAATCAGATGGGGCAAAATCCTGATGAAGAAAAGCCTCCCTTTCATTTGGTAAATGGGCTATTTTCCAACTGCCACCTCAGTCAAAAGAGAATTTAAATTTACTTCTGGGAAAGTAATGTTAGAGGAAAAGAAATGGTAGGGTTTTTAATAGATGCTTTTTAGGATGTTTTTCAGATAGATATAATACTGGTTTTCAGACTTTTGCTGCAGCAGATGAGTGCTGGTTCATTGGGCTCAAGCATTGCCCAAACTCCTCTTACAGATTCTTCTATGATTCTTCATGGCTAACCATTGACTTTATCATCAGGAAACTAATGTCATTTAATGTCAAAAACTGTGCATTTTACCCCTTGGTTTTCAGGTTATTTTTTAATATATGGAATGCTGTAGGTTCTAGGACCCACTATGTTAAAATTTCACTGTCAATCTCCTGGTAGAAATAAGCTTTTCATTTTACCTCCTCAATAGGAGGTATTTCAGTCACAGCATATTTAAACGTGTCAGGTGTTCCATCTTACACTGTGGCTTACTAGATTCCTTGAAAACATCTTGGAATTCTGATTGGACTATATCAGCTAGACCACCCTTAGCTCAGTGCAAAGAAGTCTGAAATTTCAGCAAGGCAGGATTTCCTTCTGCTGGAGTCATGCTGACTTTTTCTGTATTTATCCTGGTGAGGTGTCCTTCAGTTACACATTCTCTTAATTTGTTCCTGAAGCCTGTAACTCCCAAGGTGTTCTTTGAAGTCTTCTTTGAAAATTTGTAGCTGAATAAGTGAGTTTGAAGATGGATAGCATTTTAAAGCTTTTCATTTCCACAAAGTAGGCAGCTTTCATAGTTTTTCTTACAAGCAGAGCTAATAGTGTTGTAGTTGTGCTGGTCTGACGCATTGGTGGGGTAAAAATGGGTCTTTTCAATAAAAAAAGCCTGGATAAATCCTTTAACTCATCCTGTCATGATGACCTATGTGTAAGCATTTATTAGCCTTACTGCAGACTCTATGTGTAATTGTATACACACACATATATATAAAGGTATACATGTATAGTACATAATTACATGTGGTGTGTAAGTGTATACTATATTATATAGCATGTAACCGTACCTACATAAAAGGATATATTTGTGGCTGTGCATTTACATTTGAATGTGCATGTTTATTTAAACTTCTGTTTAACTTGTTGTAGCACAGTAGTTTTTTCTTGCCATGTCATACACAAAAAAAGCAATTTTTTATTATGCTGGGTTTTGGAACACCGGCCCATGCAAGTCACATGCAAGTATAAAGGCTAAATCTGACCCTGAAAATTAGGGACCACAGAAAAAAATCTGCCACACCAGAGAGAATTAAGTCGGGTTTAATGTCTTACTTGTGCCATTTCTTTCTGTGTGTCTTTCCCCCTTACTGCTGAAATGGAATGCACTGCCTCTGATTGTTAAATTCTTTATATCACTTTATTGCCAAGTGCAGGTCAAGTCATAGATAGAGCATTACCATAATACCTCTTCGTAGTACCTAATTAGGAAGCACATTGCTTCTGTTAACCACACATTCATCATCTACTTCATACAAACTGCAACAGCTCTCTCTACTCCAGTTTTGGTTGCTATATAATAATAATATATTAATAATGTTGTAAAAAATAGGGAAGCTATTACCTATATCTATATATAGAGATATAGATAAATATAACTTTTAAAGTCTTAAAGCAAACTTCAAATACCACAGCACACAGTTTCTATTTTCTTTTTTTTCCCCCTTAATCCCTATCTTGTAATTACAGGAAGATTTGTAGGAATTATAAAACATATTTATTTGTTTCCTTCTTTCTTTTTAAGGAAACAATATGGAGTAACTTCTATTGTGAGTGCCATCCAGGTCAAACTGATAAAATTTGTTTTTAAAGAGATTTTAATTCATATACTCCCATGCATTCTTTTTGTCATAACAATCTAGTGTCTTTGCGCATTTCTTTCACTTTCTGTTATCCATAGATTAACTTTGGAGAAGATATGAAATGAGGGAGGGAAAAAAAAGAGGGGGGAAAAAAAGGGGGCAGGGGGAAAGGCATCGTTGATTGCCTTTATACTTCCAAAAGATCAGATGCCTCTAGTTGTAAGGTATTCATCAAAAACTGTCTGTAATACCAAATATGGAAATTAATAGAACTAAAGTGAGGAATCTTATGGTGCTCAGCTCCTGCGTATAAGTTCAAAAATTTGACATACTTAGGAAGCCACAGGATTTCAGGTATGCTGAAAATGCAGAGGATCATACACTTCACTTTTCTAAGAAAATCTACATCATCTGTCATTAAAAAAAAATAACCTCTTAAGAAGTGGATTATTTGAAATTATAGAGAAGAAATACTGTTAAGTCCTGCAACACATTCTTGTAGTCTACAAGTATTATTAGAATGATTGAGAGAGGAATTATTTCCGACCATTAAGCAAACATTTTACATACTGAAATGTGAGATTCAATCACCGTTGTTAAAATAGTTTTCACAGCTACAAATGAAGCTGGAAGTTAAAAAACTGCTGGGTGGTTCTTCCAGTCTGGGAAAAAGCAGCTTTTTTCCCCTGTTCTCCCTGAAGTCAAGCGCCAGCTCCCTTAAAACCTCTTGTTTAGTCTGGGCTGTCCATCATGTGGTGCTTTGTTCTTAAATTGGCTCTTGGCTAGATTTACATGGAAAAGTGTTTCCAGGTGGTTGCAGAGATAGGTGCTTTCCTTGATACCATATAATAGAAATTAAGCTAATGGGTTGCATGTGTCTCTTCTGAGCCTGACTATAAAAGCAGGGTTTCCGCATCATTACCTTAAAAATGTATTTTAAGTTTTTTTATGCCTGTACATGGATGCAGGTCCTTTGTTACCTAGAAATTCATTGTATGTCAGGTAAAGCCTGTGGAACATTATAACCATTCAACTTGTAATTTAAAACTGATAATTGAGGTGCTTTAATTTAGAGTAAAAATATCAAATCTTGCACTTGAAGTGGATTAAGGTTCAATTTTAGTAAAAATATAATTTTTAAGATAAAATTATACGACATTTCTGCTGTGTGAGGTGATATGATCATATATTGATTTAAAAAATCTGACTTGATGCTTGTGCTTAAAGAAGTTTTTATTGACTTAGTGCTACTCTCTAACAGTCTTTAGGAGAAAGGTGGTGCAGTCTGCAAACAAAGCAGTTAACTTTGAATGTTGTTTATGGCCTTTTCACTTAGCCTAGAAGTATAATTAGGAATTTCCCTTCTGCTAGTATACAGCTTAAAAGGGAAATCATATATGTAAAATTCTTTGGTTTGTACATTATTATGAAACTTGTTCAAGAGCTTTGGAGAATCTTACATACACAGAAGACAGACATTTTTATCCATTTGTGAAAAGGAAGGGGACAGACATAGAAAAATGGAGAATGAAAGATGATCAGCATAAATAGAGAATCTTACTCTGTATACCATTGTTAACCATAGGAATTAAAATTGTAGGTATTTGTGGTTTTCTGCATAGTTAGTTTGTGCTAGGGCATACCGCAGATGATTACTGCTCTTCTTAAGCTCAGAAAACTTCTGTAGTTTGACATCATCAGCTAAGTTTACCTTCACAGAAATGTTTGCTTTCTAAACTGTCTGGCCATGTTGGGTTATAATGTTATTAGAGCAGTTACTCAAGTAACAATAATTGAAATATTAATATTTGTAGCATTTTTAATTTGATAAGTTCTAGTGAATTTCTTGCTCTGATGTGTCTAAGCGTATAAAGAAAAGAATATTGGGTCCATTTTTTTTTTCTGAAACCTAAATTGCTTCCTTTCCTAAATAGACTAGAATAGTGTGAAATATATTGGCAATAATATATAAAAGAGTATGCCATATTTCTCATACTGTTGTATCTTCAACCATGTATTCCTTGGCACACCAAACAGCTGAAATGATACAGCGCCAGGATTTTACCCACAGCCTATAGCTAGGGCCTTTTTAAGAAAAATTACTCATGACTTAACACATATAGAAGAATTAGTCTTGGCCATGATGATATCACTTTTGGATATCTTGATTATTAACAGCACAATACAGTATATTACCCTACATGCTATTTTATTGCTTACAGTCCACACGCAAACCTGTTTCATGTATTTTGGAAGCCATGTACCTTTCTGCTGAAGTTATCAGTGATGCATCCTGTTCACTTATTAAATTATGATAAATGGTGTAACATTTCATCGTTGCACATTTATGAAGGATTTCCACAATAAGAATGAAGACTATGGGCAGCATATCTTTGGGAGAATATGCTTGTAGGATCTGAGTCAGCAGGTTCATTGGTTTGATTGAATTTGTGTTAAAAGATGCATACAGCACATTCTTTCTTTAAAGTGCTTTCATATTTCTCTGGAATTTTTCCTTCAGTGCCTAATGGCTGTGAAACTGAACTTGTCTTGGAATAGAAAAAATACATAGGATTCAGTCTTCTAAAAGTCAAAGATCTTCATCGTAAAGCATGTCAAGTTACTTACACAAAACAAAATTTATCAAAGATGTGTTAATAACAGAGAAGTTTCAGTCATTAGAGGAGAATTTATTTAATTACTGCAGTTTACCATTTCTTGTGAGGTGAACCCATGACTGGTATTTGGGAACCTCATTCCACAGTTTTCTCGTTTTGCTGAAATACTGGCATGTTTCTGTCAAAGTGCGGCCGTCTGGTTTAGAACTTGCACAACCTCACCATCTTTACTGTAGGTACAGTAATTACAAGTTTTTTCCTGGCTGAGTATGTGCCTATTGAGTACATATTGATAAAGAAGTGGTGGGGGTTCAGAGCAAAGTTTCACAGTATAACTTTATTAAGAATGAATGAGATGTATGCTTTTTGCAATGCAATATTCAGAATGGTTCTGAGCAGTTTCAAGCTGGCACTGTCTTCATGCTTTATCATGCTGATTCACCACTCAGACAGTGCTGTCAGTTATTTTATAAAAGTGGAAAACTCTTCAATAAAACATCTTTAGTTTAAAAAACAGAAACAGTAGTAGAAAACCCCTTTTTGTTTATCTTTTTACCCAGTTTGTTAAATTGCAACTAAATACTTTAGAGGAGATGGTATGAATTTCTGTATGCATAATCTCATTTTGTAATTTTGCATCTCCAGTTATTATAATGTAATAAGAATATAATATAGCTACTAAAGATGTTGCCTAGGATAGGGGGAGCACTTAGGAGTTGTTACTCCTGATTGAGCCAGTTGAGAGCAGTTGGGTCATTGAATGGCAAGTCCACTTTGTGACCAAGCACAAGTTCTTAATGCTACAAGAAAACTGCCTGAAGACATCTTTTTTTCTTTAAGATCTGTCTCATTTTAGCCTGCCACTCACGTGATTAAGTTTCGACTTATGACTTACGAGTATACCATTATAGATCAGAAAAGAGCATCCATATACAGCTTTCTCTACAGCAGAATTTTCCTTCTAGAACCCCAACATTTTCATTTGTCCTTAATTACTCATAATTCCATTAAAAAACAATTCTCCTCACTCTAGGAGAATAAGAGGGGGTGCTTCAAAGGGCCAGTTCCTTAGCTGTAAACAAATATGCCTACCTTTGCTTTCTGGTTATAGCAGTTCATAGAGCTGAGTGCTCCTGGCTGTCTCTTCCATAAGGCTTCCATAAAGCATCTATTTTTAACAGAATTGAATCCACAAGGGCCATGAACAGGAGGAATATTTTCTGAACAACCAAATTACTGACTTTTTGAGGTGCCTGTTGCCCCTACCTGCTTTCCTTTGGAGTAATGCAAAGGAAAGAGGTAGGCTCAGAAGGCAACACTCTCCTCAACTTATTGGAGAAGGCCACTAAAGACAAGTCAAGAGTGCCAGCACAAGCGTGAAAGCAGCCTTTAGATGTCAGACTTAGGAGAACCCTACTTTGTGTGATTGAATTTTTTCTAGACTACTGAAAGAGAAATAGTAGGTAGTGTCTAAGCCCATCAAAAGGTGTCCTATTGTTCACCTGCTGACGTCAGTTTTAAATTCTGAGAAAGAAGCTTCAGCCTAAATATAAAGTAATGCTCAGAAGTTTTACAATATATCATAGTTCAGAATCCAACTTTTCTTTGTCATCTTGAGAAACAGTCATGATCACTGTAAAAGTTTCTAAGTTTCGAAGTTTTCAAGTGTGTTTATGATTAAAACCATAATTCATTCCTTCAAGGATCGTAAAAAGAAACATGATTTTCGGAAATCATTAGGCAACACTCAAATTCTGAGTACTGGAGTCTAAGTGTATAGAGTGTACAGACTCAGCGTCTAAAGAAGCTGCATTCCCTAAATGATTTGTTGTGAATTATTCACTGCGCTGTCAGCTGTTGGTTGTTCCCTAAAGCTGAGGGATTATTCCAACTACTTTGGTGTGTCTTCCTCTATCTAATTGCATTTCTTTGCCCTTTCTTACAAAGTATTTTCATTCACCTCTCGATCCTACTGGATGGTTGCTCCAGTAGCAAGGACTGTCAATGACTGTGGTTAGTAATTATGCTGATGTGGGCAGACAATCCATCACAGTGGATTTTGCATGTGGCGCCTGATAATTAATCGTGGGGCCATGGTGCAGAAACTACACAGCAGAGTAGAAATTTGTCTTTTAAAGGCCAGTTCAGTGTTGGAATATAAAGAATAATGAGCCCATAGCTAGTAACTCCTGTTTACCAATCAATCTTCCTATTTTGTCTTTTAAACTCTTCTGTAGGATTTGATGAAATCATCCATGGAAGCGATGGTAATAATAGCTCAATAGAAAAAATTGCACATTTAAACACTTCACTTTTTATACTCTGGGGTGTTATTTTTTATGTTTCCATCAAGTACGCAGTAAGAGGAGTTAAATACTTGATAGATTAGAAACCGGATATATTACTTTTAGCACCATGTAAAGAGGGAGAAGTCTGTGCAAGGTTGGAAGGTCTTGTTGCTTCACTCAAGACAGACGTAAAGTAGCCTCCATAAGATCAACAGAAAATGCCTGAAGATAACATGAATATTTGATCTTGCTTTGGCAATGCATGTGGAGATAACTGATGTTCTGCCAAGGCATCTCCATTCAAGTTCATTGAAAATGTTCTTGCTTCTAAGGATTCGGTATCTTGGCTGCAGGTTATTGTATGAAAACCATTCAAAAGTGTGAGGTGCTTTTAGGCTTGTTCCTTGAGCTTGCCTAGTACTGACTGCAGTGGTGTTGTTCCCATAGACATTGTAGCCCAGTGTTTCCATAAGGATAGGACCCCTCAGCCACACTGTACATAGTTGAGGAGAACAGATTTTACTTATCTGCGATAATAAAGGTTTATGGAGATTCAGAGCAAAAATGGAGGGGAAAAGCCAGCATTCATTTTTTGGCGTTTGACAGTAGCATCTCACAGCCTCTCTTTGAAAATTTTATTGTATTATTATATTACATTTTGGTCTATTTGCATAAAAACACAACAGCCTCTCAGCAGTGCTTTTGGACAAAATTCAATGTAGGCATGTGTATTTTAATTATTAACACAGTATCATTTACAAGGATTATCTACTCTGCTTCTTAGACAATTTCCAGACACACACATTTTGTGTCAAGTATTTCATTGAATGCAAAGCCCTGTGTTCATTGTTTCGTTATTGTTTAAATCTCCTCTTTAAATGTCAGAGTTCACACAATGTTTATGATCGTTTCTGTCTCTGAGTGATAACTGTATTATTCTACTAATTTATTCTTTCATCCTCTCTCTTTTCTGTTCCAGTGATATCTTTCATAATTTCAGCACATTACACCAGAATGTCATTAGCTGTTTGGGTTGCTTCTTTACCTTTCTGTTACAACTGTTCTCAAACCTTTTTACTCAGATTCTGGATGCTTGAAATCCATCTTGGTTATTAACTAGATTTCTGTAATACTGACATATTCTGTATTAAATAGTAATTATTGTGATGAACTAGGACCTTTTCAGAGATATCGTTGCCTGACTATGAGAAAATAGTGAATTTTGTCCAGTGGACTCTGGATAAAATTTTGCCTCTGAACTTTTGTGCAGCTGCAGCTTATTGTTGAACTAGTCGCTTTCCTCTTTGTGTTTGTCTCATGGCCTGTAACATGTGGCAAGATTAGCCTCATCTTTGGCAATTCCAAAGTGTTCTTGATTTTGCTATTATTTAGGCATCCTAGGCAAAAATAGTAGAATTTTCCATGAAAATGATTTAGCATAGAAAGGACCCTAATTAAAGATCTGTCATCAAGAAGATGAAAGATTAGAGAAAGAGGCCTGTTTTACCCTTTTACCAGGAAAGTAAGGGTCTGTCATGTAGCCTGAGAGCTTAATCCAATCAAAAGCACTGCTCAGTCAGCAGGAAGATCTGTGAGTTAATACAGGAGCAAACAGGGGAAAGTGAAATCACAATTTTTTCTGATGAGGATGCACCCATCTGGATTTGATAGTAAAAACAGCACTTTTAATATGAAAACGTCAGTGATGCATATAGTTTTGTCATCATACATGGTGAGGGGCTGTAGAAATAGTTCTTTTTAGTAATAAGAGCCGAGATAGGTTCTTTGTCATTTTTTCTCCTGTGTCCTAAACTTCACAGAAAGAATTCAAGGAATAAAAGAGATCATTTCTCCCAGTGGTTTGTTATTTCTTTACTTCTCAGTTGCATTTCACAGCTTCTCAACAAACCAATGCTTTTCACAGTTTGTTTAGTGCCACTACTGCCTCATCTCTGTCGTGTCACGCTGTCTCCTGATCTGCTCACCTTCCTTCACCGTTTTTTTATAATGTTAAATTTATTGAATGAGGGTAGGAGTACAACTCTGTCTAAGATCAACTCATCCTGGAATTATCATATTTTTGGTCTTTTTTCTATTAATTAATAATCTGTCTGTATCTAAAGTATGATCAACATCTCCTGAAATTCCTTTTTTTTTTTTTTTTTTTTTTAAATTTTACAACAAAAACATTTTCGGATTTGGACTTCATAACATTTCAGTTTTCCTCTGCAATTAAAAAAGCCCTGATACCTGTTAAAACATTGTCGAAATTGTCAGTGTACTTCCTGTAACCATGTCAAATGACTAACTCAGTAGTCTGAGTTCTCCTACTGTCAGCCTCTAAAACAGAACAAAAAAACCAACAATAAAAGTAAAGCAAGAGAAAGGAGAAAAAAAGAAGGAGCAAGGAACAACACCTTGCTTGTTTTATTGTTCTCTTCAGTGGGAATTGCATCATATGGTTAGATTATTTTCCTGTCCTGGCATAAAAATGAGATAGGTAACAAAGTAGTACCATCATATCTACTGACTTCATTCTTTTTATAAACCATGGCTAATAGTATTAAATTAAATGTGTGATAAAAATTAAAATGCACAAATAAAAACATCACTGATGAGCGTTTAATGATATCACAAGCAGTTGTGCTCTAAGGACAGCTTTAAATGTTGCAATACCAAGATGCAGTTTAATTAAGGCGAAGATACTTGTAAAAAGAAGGGACTGCAAAGCTGAAATGGTCTGTAAAAGTATTGTGTAAAATCTTGAGATCTTACATGACTTGCAGCTACTACACTGCATGTCTATCACTTCCTTTTGCATTTCCCTTTGCTTTGCCTAAAGCACCAATCCACCTCTCCATACAGTCAGTCTCTCTGTTGTATCTTTTCACAAACCTACAGCTGTCTCAAAAGGACCTCCTTTTCTCTTGTCTCATCTCCATCTTGTCTTGTTTCCTCATTTAAGTCCTCAGGACCACCATACAAAAAATAATAATAGTGACCCTCAAGTATTTAAAATGATTGTATTTGTCTTACTGTTTTAAAAGAGCAAGGAGGTGGGCAAGTATCCCAAGATGAAGGACAGGAAATATATTTAGAATCAGTAGAACTTGGCACAAGTATCAGAGGTTGTCTGGCTTATATCAGTAAGAGTTTTGCAAAACTTCTCTCAAATTCCTATGTCGGCTGTTTACATGCTGTTGGGCAA
This sequence comes from Oreocharis arfaki, assembly GCA_013398015.1. NCBI lineage: Eukaryota > Metazoa > Chordata > Aves > Passeriformes > Paramythiidae > Oreocharis > Oreocharis arfaki. Next base: position 335,723 of record VZRR01001379.1, on the reverse strand, counting down.
AAACATTAAAATAATTGCCACAGTTTGAGGGGTGCAGATGTCACCAAGAAAATTGTTTCCTGACCCATCGTCTGATGGCACTGTGAAGTTACCATTGTGTATTTCGGTACTTTAGCAGATGCCAAGAGGTGACTCTATCACAGGGAGCTGTAAAGCAACAGGATTTAAAATGCATCAGAGAGACCTGCATGGAGCTGCGTTAATTGAAGTTGATACACTGTAAACCGCCAAACAGAATGACGCTAATAAAGTGGTGAGGTTAGAAATGTATGAGCTGGCATAGCAGTTATCATTAAAATGTAATAAAGACAACAGTCTCAATGTTTTGAGACTACCAAACAACAGTTTTGGGCGCAGTGTTAGAATTAGGTTTGTGAAGACCCAATAAGTTTTTGTAGCTTTGTGTATTGTAGGAGTTAAAAATTTGTATGACACTAGGCATAAACATTAGAGGCAGAGAATGTGTTAGTAATGCCTCATAATTTTTGACCCCCCCCAAATTCTACATTTCTCCTAAGTCACTGAAGTGCTGCCTACCACTGTGCTAAAAGTATTAGCACAAATGAAAGATCAGTATCAAATAACCCATAAAACCAAAAATCTCTGCTGTATTTGCCATGGATAAATATGTTCTTTGAGTGTAGCAGAAAGGTCTAATACTCACTGAATCCTCTTGCTTAGTATTTCTCACTCATTATGTCCACAGTGTCAGTTTTTAAAGGTATGCTGTATTATTTACATGTGAGATTTTTTTCTCCTTTACAGTACCTGCTGTAAATCAGTGCTATCAAACCTGTGATCCATTTAAGTACGGCAGCTCTGTTTACACTATTTTTTTTTATTAAGATCTGTGTCCATATTTTTTCGAGTGGTTGAAAGAGGTGATGCTGGATTTATAGATGAGTAAGATGAGGATATGGTTATAAGTGAGAAGGGCTTTGGGGCTAGACACTTGTCGGAGGGGCAGAAAGGGGCTAACAAGTTGATGCAGCAATGAAGCACCAAGAAATTGAGTCACATGTGTCCAGTAAGAGAGGTAGTCAGGTGAACATCTAGTTTCAAAGGTCTCTGAAATCTTTAGGTTTTTGGGGGTGGTTTCCAAGCTTCAGTAACAGTTTTACTTGGTGGGAAGGTCTAAGGGAGGGAAAACAAAATGCTTTTGAGTTGGATCAGAAGAAAACTGATTTGAACAGAACACATCCTGTGACCACTGCAGGATCCGAAGGTAGAAATACTGTGTGTTCCTGGAAACTGCATTGCAGGAAGGAAAATGCTTTGGGTTGAGAAAAGTGGCAGCATATTAGCTGTGGGAAGAACATTGTGATGAATAACTTTTGTAGACACGGACAGACAGATTTGAAAACTTAACCAATTACTGCTTCTCTTCCTTACCCTACAGAGTTTATAGGACTTGAGCATAAAATTTAATATGTGAAACAGGCTGAGAGTTGGTCAGGAGCCAGCTTCTGGTCTTCAAGTCAATTCCTAAGAATTTAGGATGAATTAGGTGGAGATCAAAGGTTAGAAAGGGCCATTGGAACTGGCTCCTGTCTTCTTTATTTCTTCCAAGTAGAATGTGCTGCACATAATTTCTGAAGATTTTTAAGTATCAATAGTTCAGTCCAACTCAAGAGACATTGATGAGGTTTCTTCTGTTTTTCCATAAAGGAATATTGGACAACAGCTTTTTTAGCAACAAACTTGGAAAGGGCATCATGTTTCCAGGATAAAGAAAATTAAGTGCTTCGGGGGAGAAAGAACTGCTCATGTTTTCTACAGCTTGCCCCCATTTGGGGACATTTCTGACAGTACTATTTACATTTATGCCATATTTCTTTCAGGCTTATCAAACTTTCCCAGCAAATTGAAATATCTAGGGATGTTGTTCTGGGGACTGTAGGAGTCTGTTCATTATCTACCAGGATTTTCTGTCTTTTCAGAAATAATATAGAGGAGTCATGATTGCATGTGACACCACCATCTGGGGAAGTTAAGGAAGATTATTGTATTGATTGTCCTGTAAAAACATGGTTGAAATGGTAAAATGTGTCTCTAGAACTTCAGTTTTCACTTGGGCAGAAAATACCTTTCTTATAAATACCACAAAAAAATACAGGGCCAAGTATCATTTCAGATGAAGCTCTGTTTCAGTTGCTGCTAAAAATCTATGAAAGGAAGGAAGAAAATAAAAAAGGAAAAAGGAAGAAAAACAGACACAAACTAATATTTACTAGATTTGTTCCTGAAAGCCTAAAAAGTGGGGGGTGAGGGGTGGTGATGTTGATGGTGATGTAAGTATTTGGTTTTCAAGTTGTATCAAAATCCTAGCTGTATAGAAACATAGGATTCTTTAATTTGGAAAGACCTTTAAGATCATTGAGTCCAACCCTTAACCCAGCACTGCCAAGTCCACCATTAAACCATGTCCCTAAGTGCCACATCTACACATCTTTACCTTCAGGCATGGTGACTCAAATGCTTCGCTAGGCAGCCTGGTACAATGCTTGACCACCTTTCGGTGAAGAACTTCTTTCTAATATCCACTGTAAACCTCTCCTGGCATAACTTGAGGCTATTTCTTCTTATCCCATCTCTTGTTACTTGGGAGAAGAGACCAACCCCCACATGGCTACAGCCTCATTTCAGGCAGTTGTAGAGAGCCATAAGGTCTCCCCTGAGCCTCCTTTGTCCAGAAAGCAGCCCCAGCTCCCTCAGCTGCTCCTCGTAAGGCTTGTGTCTGAGACCCTTCCCCAGCTCTGTTGCCCTTCTCTGGGCACACTTCAGACCCTTGTAGTGAGGAGCCTGAAACTGTTGAGTCCAGGGGAACAACCCTTTTCCTGGTCCTGCTGGCCACACTATTTCTGATACAGACCAGAATGCCATTTGCCTTATTGACCATCTGGGCACACTGCTAGTCTGGAGTTAAGCCATGATAAAACTATCAAATTAAAAGGTTGCTATTTCCCTCAGTTTTCACAGAATGAATTACAATGGTCACTTCCTTTGGGCAGTCAGAGCACAGCATGCTTTGGCTCTCTTCTGATAAGTACTAATACTGTGCATATAATTTTTTCTGCAGCCTCTAGAGCATGTTAGACTGTTTGCCATTTTAAATAATGTTTTCATTGGCAATGTGTATGTTATGACCCAGAAGTTAGTTTAATTAGCCTTTGTCCAGCAGGTTCATTCAAAGCTAAAATTATGGCATGATCCAGTACACTTTAACAAACTAAGTGCATACAAATGGCTTTATAATCAAATAATTAATTGAAGACTCTTATGGACAGTGATTAAGCGAGATAGGTGCAGAGAAAGCGCAGGCAAATGCCAGAGAAGAGTCTGTAATCAGCTCTTCACATGTTTTTTTTATGAGTTTTCCATTAACTCAAAATAAACTTGATGGTTACTTAGGGAAGCACTTAAGTTTGATACCATACTATACTGGAGGGAAGTCCACTAAGTAAGCTGGGCTTGCTGAGCCTGTGGAAGATTGACAATAACTTTTCAAGGCATCAAAACAATGGCATAAAGGTATGTGTCTGCTGTCCTCCATGAAAGGAAACATGCTTTTGTATGCACATGGAGTCACACTTGGAAAGCATTTGGGTACAAAGCCACTACACTGAAGACACAAGGCAGAGGGAAACTCCATACTTGGTGTGATCCCAGTCATTAAGTACTGGGATTCTGTTGATATGTTAGAGATGTTTACTTTCTTGGGACAGTTCCAATTACAGGCTGCAAAGAAAGTAATTGATTTTGTATGGAAGTCAAAAATAATTGAGCCTTTACAAAGTTTTTTCAAAGGATTTAGAACTGCAAGTATTTTATTTCTTTTCTGAAACAGAATGAAATGCAAGTATTTTGTGAACTCACTAATAGTATGTGTCACATATGTGGTCATTGTATCTTGCAGGTTCTTTCCATTGTCAGGTGGGTTTACTGCTTTGTGTTTAAAAAATCAACTGAGATCAATCCAATTATGCATTATCCCTCAGGCTTAAATAAACATTTGTCAGGATTAAAGAGAAAAGCTGACCCCCACACAGAGGAAAAAAAATTGGCTTTAATTTTAAATTATTAAGACTGAGTAAAGCAAATTCTTGTCTGCAAGTATTAATACATTCTTCTGGAAATCACATAATATAATTCAATTCATAAATCTGGCAGTTCTTAAGCAGAAAACCTTTTAAATTCTGTAAATAAATAATTGAATTAATGCATAACTGAATTAATTACGCTTTCCTGTGAAGAAAATACTACTAAAAGAGAGGACATTTGGGCAGCTGATTAAATTATTGACTCTAACAGCTTTCGTGCTTAATTTTGGCATATTTCTGATCGTACATCATTGGTTTTCCTTAGCTAAAAAATCATCATCTTCCCTGATCTCCAGCCATGCCATCAGGAGTAATTCTCCAATGCTTATAAAAGCAAAATGGAATAAAAGTAAATAAATAAACAAGATAGTTTGGACCTGGATTTCCCTAATCTGATTTACAACACAGCTGCATAAATGCTTGTGCTAGCATGAGAGGAACAAGATCAAGTGGTAGGGTGAAAGGGTGGGCAAATTGCTTCTTTTGGAGCTACCAGCTTCAAGTGTTTATGAAACATCATGTTTAGTGGATCTTAGGGCCCCTGTATACACAAAGAGGAGCTGCAGCCTTTTTTAATCATACATGAGCAGTTCTAGCTGAAAAAGAAAGCTCACCGTGACTTCAAAACAAGCAAGGTTTTAACTCACCTGAAAAAACATAATTGCTTCAGCTGTTCCCCATCACAGCCATACAACTGAAGCTTAAATATGCTTAATAGTATACAAACTCTCACCTGTACCTATCAATTCCCAGATTTGGAAGCTTTTTTTTTTTTCTAACTTTTCTAAGAATCAGAAGGTAATTAAGTATTTCTAATTGCGAAGATTCTGCAGTCTGTGTGGTCAGGTATTCAATCCATGAAACACTACTCTGACAGAAACAACACTGACAGTCAAGTGTAAGAATTACCTATCTTGGTAAATCTTTCCGGGTTTATCATGTTGGTGATTTTAGAGAATTGCTTCAGATCATTTTTATACAGTCTGACTTGTTCCCTCATCCTCGTTTGAAAATAACACCTTTTCCAGGGTTGATGCCTCTGCCTGCAGGTTGTCACTTCTGGGGATATAGCAACGTTCCGTAGTTACCGTGAAGGAAAGCTGGGGTTGGCTTTACGCAATTAATTCTGTAACTGTGTCACTTAATTGACAGCCTGCAATACCATTAAAAACAGTAGTAAATGATAGTTCATTCACAAGGAAAAAAAGTAAAACAAGTAAACACTAATGTAAATTTCATGTAAAATATGCAGGATTTAGAAGAGACAAATAATTCAAAAGGAATTTAATTAGATAGGAATTTAGAAATTAATTTAACTAGTATTTCTCCATTAAGTCATTGAATTTTCACATTAAATTGTTCTGTTATTGCACACATTCTTCTGTCTCTGTCACCTGAATCAAAATGGAGTGGAGGTCTGTCTTTGCTTCTGAAACATTCCAAGTGAAATCCTTTGGGAGCTGAATCTCTTTTGCCAAGATCCCAGAGTGAAGAGTTGTCTTTTAACTGTCCCACTCCAGTGTGTTAAGGAGTGGCAAGCTGGGTGTGCAGAAGTTTGAGAACAACAGTTGTTGCAGTTATGACGGCTGCAATGTGTTATTCATGCTGTAGTAGTGGCGAAACCGAGAGGGACTTAGGAAATCTGTCGGACAGGAATCTAGTTATCCACGGAAAATCTCCGTGTGAGCTCACGCACTTGTACCTTATCTTGCCCTGAATTCTGCAGCAGATCTGAACATGGTCTGCCAGGCATAAGTACTTTCCTTTGTAATATTTACACACTGGCGTGGCTTACAAAAGCTCTCTTCAGTATTCTGTATTTCTGTGGTCTGAAGATGGGAGTTATAAAGATGCATAATGGGTTGGCTTTGCTTCCAGACTATATTAAGATACGTTGCTTTTCCTATACCATTTTGTACAGAATGTGTGCAGTATTTTCTTTTTATGAGGAGAAAAACTAGTGTCTCACTTTTCTTACTGTTTTGGAGGGAGAATTTGTGTCTACTTGTGTAGGCACTTATTGGCAAAATAATTGCACCCTCCCTTAATAGAAAAAAATATTCCATACCCATATCTCATAGCTGAAGAAACTGGAACTAGTCTTGTCCTAGGATTTTGAAAGGAAAAGGGAACAAGTATAATTAATGAATTGAGCTTATTACTTTTGTTAATGTGTAGGTACAGTCAGAAGATCAAGAAACATTTTATAGGAACATGTGCAGCTAACAGTGTTTTCCATTTACTACATCCAGGCTTGATTACATGTGAAAAAATGGATTTTTCTCCCATAAATTTTGGAATTGATACCACTCTTTATTAAGCAGGGCAGAAAACCCAAGATAATTGGGAATAATGTCAAAAGAGCTATTATGTAGCTGGCTGTTTCCATTTATTTTTTCAAGTGATACCTGAAGTATTTGTGGCAAGAGATGTAGCTGTAAGCTGAACAGTGCCAGGCACTTGGATGAGTATTACAACTCAGTGATCTAGATGGATACATACTTTAAATTTGTAGAAGTGTTCCTGGTACAGCTTTAGCCTGAGACAACCAACCATATGAAACAGTTCCCAGGCATGGTTTGGGAGACACCAACGACCAAGACTATTCCTGTTACGCTGTTTGAGGGTTGTTGTGATGGTTTGAGAGGTTCAAAGAGTTAAATAACATGGTTGTCACTGATCCTTAGCTGACCTGATGGCAAAATTTGGCAGTATTTCATTAGTATAGATCAGGACTGTGAGCTTTATGTCACACTGAGCCTTGTTTGACAGGCTACCTGGTTTTACCTGTCTGCTGCCTAAGCTCCTGTACAACACACCAGTGCCATGCTAAACCAAGAGATGTCCTCAGGTGCTTGAAGCTCCACCTAATGCCCCTGCTTTCAACTTGAAAGTGACGGCAGATGTGGATCTGCTCGTGATTTTGTCACACCTCAGATGCAGTCCGCTGGGACTACGTTCCAATTCCAGATTTCTGCAGTCATGACAAGTCTGCCAATACCCAAAAACCAGGCAGGGAGGATCAGGGAAAAAACTCTAACAGGAGATATGCTCACCATAGTCTGTGCATCACTAGGAGTAATAGATATAAATCCCATGGCTCCATCTAGTTATTTTTCATCTCTGTCAGTCCATTGCCATGAACTCAAATGCAAATCTGCAGATGAATAGCATTAGAATCAGCACAATTCTGATTGTATGCGTAGCAGCATACAGACAGCTTGATATCCAAGTTCATTTTGCCCTGGAAGTGGAATATTAGATACCATTTTAGACATGGAAGAGGAAATCACTGAGTAAAATTTTGTGGACTGTATTATGTAAAGTGTCTTGTTAAATGGTAGGAGCTATCTCTTCTGCTCCTAAAACCACTGCTTTATTCCCCTGAATGTGAACTTTTCTGCAGTCACTTCACTATGATGTTGGAATGTGTAGCAGTTATTAATCAATGCATTCACCCAACATCCTAATCAAACAGAATTAAATATAAACAACTTGGGTTTCAAGAGCAGGAATTTAGCAGCAGAGATCACATGATTTATTGAAAGTGACAGAATCTGCCAAAGTAGCAAAGCAGAAACCAGCACAAACTATTGTGACGTGCAGTAGACAGATACACAAATACGCATACATTATGAATCAATTTTCTAGTCCAGAAGGATTGCTAGTATTTAATAAGACTGCAGCTGTCATTGCAACTGGAAGTCAGCTGAACTTTTTGTAGCAGTTACAAATACAGGTATCTCAGTTCCTTACTACAATATGTCTGGTATGATGGTTTGTTGCAGTCAAATACAGGGGTGTGTCTGTTCTCTCAGGCTGTAATGTATAAACCCATAGCCAATCATGGATAGCAGGATTGGAAAGTTCCTCCTGAAACCATCTTGTCTCTCTCCCACTTTAAGACAGGATGCTTGTCCCTGCTGAGATGTAAGCCTAACTTGCCAGTGTGGTGCTCCCCAAATCACCTTAGCTTGCTTATTCTCTTCTTGCTTCCCATTTCAATATTCCCAATTTCTCATTCAATATTTCTAGACCGATTCTACTCTGGTGCACTTTAAAAGCATTCCTTCTTCTCTTGCGTGCCATGGGTAAAAAGAAAGAACATTCTCTTCCAATTTTAGTTTCAGTTAATGTAATCTTTCCTCATGTTTTCTAGGCCTCTAATTGTTCTCATTTATGTTTTCTGGAGTCACTCCAGTTGGCAGAAATTGGTCTCAATGAGAGGTGCCCAAGACTGAGCACAGCACTTTACCTCCGATTGTGTCAATGCTGAAGGCAGGTTATAGATTTCTTCTCCCTATTTTGAAGACTAACGTTTATACAAGTCTTACATGCTTATGTTTTTTTCACCATTATAATGATTGTCTTTTCATAATAATTTATTTATTTGTATTCAGCTTCTGCTCTACTATGAATCAGAGAATTGCTTTAAGGAACGAGTAGATGAAGGAAAATGTTTCCCATCCACTTTTCATAAAACTGCTTGTTTGCCCCTGAATATTGGAGGCTTTCCTTTGTTGAGTGAAATCCCTGTTTCTTCAGATCATCTCTCCAGTTTGACCAGATAACTTTGAATTCTATTCCCAGAGTTACATGATTTTTTTTTTTAGCATTTTTAGGTCTCTGTCATGTAAAACTTGTCTGATATGCTATTGAATAAACTGTATGATCTTTTCCAGATCTTAATGGAAAAAAAGAGAGCAAATTCAGGACAGATTGTGTCAAATCCACATATGATACCTCTTTCTATTTTAGAAAGTGAATGATTGTTAGTGAAGAAAAAAAAAATAAAGTTATACTATGTATAGTTTTCAGTGGCTGAAAAAAGTATGCAAAGTGAGATGCACGTTAGTAAAAGGTGTGTGTTTCAAGTTAAGTTCATTTAACGTCCTTTAACTTAAAGAATCTCTTCTGTATGAATTCGAAAGGTATGATAGGAATGAATGACAAGTATCTGGCTTTAAAACTCAATATTTGTTAGTTAAGTGTTCCTGTATAGCCTGAATTTGTAATTTTTCCCTGATAGGACAATTTCAGTTTTTTAATTTTTCATTGCAGTTCCATTCTGAGCTCTGATTTTAGGCGGTAGAAGTTGAAATATTGAACACTGGGGGGAAGTAAGGAAGCAGTGGGACTTCTTTCTGGTCTTTAGAATCAGGAGCCATGTACGTACCACAAAGTCATCTGAAAACTTTGAAAGCGCTTGATTAGGATAAAGGAGCTTGGTTAGGATAAAGGTCCTGTTTTATTAACTAGTCCAATAAAAGTCTAAATTCCCCTGCTAATCATTTTTTATTATGTTCCAGTATTACCCTGTAGTCAATTTTGGTCAAAGGAAGACCTTGTGGATTTCTCGTATTGAAAACAAGCAAATGATACCAGGGAGAACCAAAGTTTAATAACAGGTGCAGGTTTTAACATGATAAAAAGCTAAAGAACTCCTAAGATACTTGTTCCTTTAGCCCAAGACTCCATTACCACTGAAGATGATTATGTGCTGTGCTACCTCTTCAGTCTGAGACAGGAACAGAGCAGTTTAACCCTTCTGAGCTCTTATGTCTATGGTTCCTCCTGCAGACTGGACAAACTGCTTGAGAGAGTGGGGAGGCTTTTTGCTTTGGCTAGCAGCTACCAGATACCAAAGAATGTCAGATTTTTTTCATTTCCTTAGGCTATGAGGAAGCATCTGAGGACAACAAATTCTGTCACATATTCACAAGCATATAAGTAAAGAAATCCCTGGTTTTCTCTGTAAAAGCAGCAACTGTGTATTTTTATACCCATAAATAGAGCTGTGAGTACACTCACTGATTGCTTTATCTGATTGCTGTCTTTAGCATATATCTAAAGAAAAAAAAATGCCATGAGGGTCTGGCATTAAAAGTAGTTAAAATGCCTTTTGATATTTATAAGTAGAGCTAAATATTAAAGGGCACTCTAAGTCATAGAATATCTTGCTGCTGTTTTTCCTGCACCTCATACTTTTCACCTGCATTCAGTCAGTTGTGGAGAGATTCCATTTAAATTCAGTGGAAGGATGTGGAAGCAGGTGTGGAAGCTGCACAACTTCCCCAGATGCAGAGGAGCCACTGAGGACTTGTGTACAGCAGGCGAGATTTGTGTTTTACCTAGTGGCTCATGGGGATTACAGAAGATGACTGTTCTGATCTGCAAATTAGTTTTCTAATGCAAAAACTTGCCCAAAGAGAGGTCTCCTAAAACTGGGAAGAATCGGGAGATTAGAGACCAAGGGGTTTGTTCTATCCCACTGAGCTCATGAAAAGAGCATGTAGCAGCTCCTGGACCACCACTTGCTGCCCTAGAGGGTTTTACCGCTGTAAACTGAAAGAAACGGGAGCTGCTTTTTCTCTGGTGACTTAAAAGGGATTGTTTTTTGCTTTCAGTCAGATCAAATTACAGTAGTTGTGAAATTTCTTATGCAGCCTTCTGGGAGGATAAGCAGCTTTAAATCTTAAATCTGGAAACCTTACAGATTTTTTTAGGCTGACCAAGCACAAAGCAAATCACTCATGCAGGAGAAGTTGTTGGATATCTATAAAGACATGATTTATGATGTATTTTTGTCTAATATGGTTTCATGAAGAAAATGTCTTCACTTTCCTTAGCCATCTATTCCAATGCTTTATGTGAGAAAGCTTTTGCTAGAGTCTGTTGTTCATCTACCTTGCTGCAAGCAGTTAGGCCCATTTTGTTATATCTCATCTGCCATGAATTTGAGATGGTCTTTTCCTTTACAAACAGCTTCTTACATACCTGAAGTCTTTTCACTCCCTTCAGAGCAGATGTCTAAGGCAGCTCATGACCTCTTCAAACAATCTCCACATATCTGAAACTTTGCCGAATTCTGGAAGGACATCTAGCTCAGCTCTGTTGGTGACCAGTGAACAACTTCTCATACGTTTTTGTGCTTGGGGTTCATTCTTCCTAGTGCTTCACTTTCCTCTCACACTACTGTAATGTACCTATGAGTGATAAAGCCTTCCATCTAAATATCCCTTGCATCACTTCTTTTATGAACTACTGAACTATAAAAGGACTTGGAAATATTAGGTGCTGAATCTCAATCTTTTCTAAGTGCGAGGACACTCTTCTGTTCCAAGCCAGTATCTGTTAGGAAGATGATTTTCAGCTTTAGCATTTGTGGATTTATCAACCCTTTTCCAGAAAGAATTCATCTGGGAAAATACGGTGTGAAACATTGAATTTTAAGGAAAATATATTATTCCAAAATACCACCAAAGAAAAATTTCCTGCATTACTACAATGCCTTCCCAGACAGAGGTATAGCTCACTTCTTTTCTGATATATGAGGTTTTACAAGATCTCTCTTCATTTTCATCCAGCGGTGTTAAAGTTCTGAATGATAAATCCAGCTTATTGGAGTACTGAAGGACTTTGAGCATTCAGTTACACTGAAGATTCCTTGCCTGTGTTTGAACCTCTTCTTCTTGAGACGTAAATGATCAGAAAGAGCTAAAAGCAAGTGTGCTACTTTACTAACAGTNTATCAACCCTTTTCCAGAAAGAATTCATCTGGGAAAATACGGTGTGAAACATTAAATTTTAAGGAAAATATATTATTCCAAAATACCACCAAAGAAAAATTTCCTGCATTACTACAATGCCTTCCCAGACAGAGGTATAGCTCACTTCTTTTCTGATATATGAGGTTTTACAAGATCTCTCTTCATTTTCATCCAGCGGTGTTAAAGTTCTGAATGATAAATCCAGCTTATTGGAGTACTGAAGGACTTTGAGCATTCAGTTACACTGAAGATTCCTTGCCTGTGTTTGAACATCTTCTTGAGACGTAAATGATCAAAAAGAGCTAAAAGCAAGTGTGCTACTTTACTAACAGTAATGGCAATTTCATAGTTCCATTTGAGCACAAATCAGAACAAATTAGCGTTTTCTTTATGTTCTAGGAAAACAGAAATGGTTTCCCCCTTAATATTGCACTGTCATTAAGTCTCTGTATTTTGGCAAAGCAGCACAAAGCAGAGGCACGAACCTTCAGTTCACTGCAACAGCAGAGAAAAATCTTTTCTCTTTAGCAAGAAATTCTTACAAAAAGTTGAA